>JAKLZA010000032.1:0-46000 GCA_030704615.1 Takakia lepidozioides
GTATCGACCAGGACGAACTCTCCACTGGCTGATATGAGCCGTCTCATCACGGTTTTGGAAAGAGTATTTCAACAACTTCCTTTTAAGATCGTACACCTCTTTCTCCAAAAAGATGGAGCCATTCTGCAGCTAAAAACGGGTAGGCAAGACATGTTCCAGAACAATTGCAAATCCATTGTCAAGGACTTCCTGGGAGAACGGCACTGGTTTGTCGACAGAGAAGAACTCCGCTTCAGAGGAAGCCATCTTCCTTCCTCGCGTACGTTTGTACCTTGCTATTGCAGATCTAGTGTAAATCGGTTTACTGATGTCTCCAGAACACAGTTGAAGAATGAACAGAGAATATGGCGGAGGAAGCTCAGACAACGACTGTGCATATTATGTTATTCTTTCCAGATATGCAGCCGTCCATTTTAATTACTTTTCTTGTGGGCCCAGTGGTCAGAGTATCCCTAGGAGCAGTGTCGGCAACTGATAAACCGTTAACCAGAACCTCATCAATAAACCCAATAACAAAGCCGACTTCCTGGAAGCCAGCGTAGCTACGGCGTGAGCCCAGCCCCGTGAGCCTGGGAGCTGAGCTCACGTTCAAGCTTTGAAGCGTGAGCTGAGCTCACGCTTCAGGGAAGCGTGAGCGGCATGAATCTGCTGGAGAAGCAGGTCCTATAGGCGAGGATTGCAGGAAGAGGGCCTATTACCGTGGACAAAACAAAGGAGGCCACCATGCACCATGTCTGCAATGCGTGCCAAAAAAGAGGAATATGTAAACATGTCAGATTTGAGCTCAGAATGATTGACACAGTTTATTTCAATTCACAGAGAGACGCTTACAATGAATCGCAAGTGCATTTGCCCTCACAAGTGAACGAAATGTATATGTTTGTCATAAAATGAAAAGTCTTCACACGGCAACCTGGAAACCAGCATGGGAAGCGGGCATGGCTCGTATGTGTTCAAAGAGAAGTTGGCGGAGCTCTACGCGAGGTGTCCCGCTGCAGAAGGGTGATGACTTCTCCGTAGCCTAGTGTGGCTTGGTGAATGAATTGGTCTCTCTTACCGTCGCAACACATAATTACAAGGTATATGTAATATTGATGCTTGCAGGGGACCCACTTCCCTCTCATGCCGAGAGCGCCCTCACGCATCGTTACAAAATCCGGACAAGTGCACGATGGGAAATTCCCAATGGTAACTTGATATTCTTTGGCATGAAGAACTGAGCCAATTGACAGCACTGTGTAAATCCGTCCATACCCCGGGGAAGGGACTTCGGTGATACGAGCCACCGTAGCCTGCAAAATTCTAGCCGATTCCATCTTGCATTCGTGATCTGCACCCGAAGCAACACGGCGCACTGTTTTTCCATCTCTTTTTGTTGGGTGGGAGTTGGCACCGGGTGGAGGCATTGTCGGAGCATGTGGCACATCTGTGCCGACAGTGCATAAGGGCACCACCCGGGACCGTGCAAGACAAAACCCTCCCTCCTCCAGCATGCTTATCTCGGTTGAGGACAGCGATGTCCCAATTTGCACAGGCCAAATTGCGGGGGGAGGGGGCTTCATTATCACGGAAGGACGAACTGTTCCCTTCACGCATCGTGCCATATCGTCTGGGCAGAACCAAAACTTGTGCTCTTTTGACTCCCCACTATGATAAGGTCGGAACAACCCTGTGAATGTTGGAGCTGGAGTCCCCCTGGAGCCTTTGCATATTTTTGATTTGCATTTCTTGAAAGAGGGGGTCCGAATTGCCATGCAAGCCACTCTAGATCCTGGTGGGGTGCGTTCTATATGCCAGTCACTATCAATGCAATCAGATTCCTGCACCATGGCCACCACCTCCTCCAATGGGATTTCCGCTGCTATGCTTGCATGTTCCGCACCTGCTCCACAGGAGGAGGATCCACCTGGGAAGGGGCCGGCACAGGACTTAGTCTGCACTGGAGACACCTTTGGCACAGAGAAATTGACCCTGTCTGGCCTATGGGAATCTCCATCTGACCCTGGAAGAGTGTTTAATTTCCTTTTGCATGATCCAAATCTTTCCTCGCCTTCCAAATGGGGGAGCCTGGATTGCAGAGGGGAACCTTCAGTGCACCTGTTTAGAGCTCTGGCCATCTTTGACGGGTCTCCGGACCTACTCGCAGCCCTTAGCATCAACAAAGTCGAATCGGGGCCCTTCCCTCCACCCCGTCCCATCAGAAAATTGCGGTACCTGGTTTGTTGTGTAAGTGCCCGCACCATGTCATCAGCAGTGGCCACATACAAGTCACGACCTGCTTTGGTAGACTGTTGCATCCAGGCGTTGTGAACAGTCTCTGCCAAATTACACGATGGCATGTCGGCCAAGTCCTCCAAGGACATGTCCTGCAGGAGGCATTGCATGGAAATGTGAGGAAGGAAAAGAAATGGTAGAGGTTATTCAAGTGACAATCGAACAACCCCAAATGAACAGGCACGATGCAAAGTGCAATTTGTGTTTAAGGAAAACTTGTGAGGCTTACCGTCGTCATGAAAGCTCCCCACTGTCTGTACCTGAAGTGCCAGAAAACCAACCAGTCCTCCAACTCCTTCAGGTGGATACCTGTAGCAGCACCAGCGGAGAACCACCAAGCCCGGATTGCCTGGTAAGTGCTCTCTGCTTCTCCCATTGAGGTGGCATTCTTGTACTTCAGACAGAGCCTTCTATGCTCCAACTGAAGGTCAGGGCGAATGCAGCGCTTTGTATGACGTGCCAGAGATTGACTCCAATGGAAGAGGCATGTGCGCTCCCTATTTTCCATGGGGACCTTAGGATCCCCAGAACCAAACACGCGCCGCACTGCATTGAAATTTGCCTGTGCACTATCAGCCATGAAGCCCGCAAAGTTTGTGTTCTGTATTCCATTGCGCTGCATGACGGTCAGGAGGGACTTCCACATGAGCATCTGGGATTCAGTGTCCTCCGACTGCATATCACAAATTGCTATGGAGAGCACACGCTGGTACGCCGGATCATACACATGGCACGCCATGGTTGTCCAACCCTTCACCCGTTTGCAGTGATCAAACATTAACCAACATTTAGCCAAATCTCCTCCAGGTTGCATTCGGCGGACAATGCTCACACCACTGCCTTGGCCCACAGCGGACATCTTGAACAAATACACTTTGGACGAGCCCTGGCCAGGGAACATACTGTTTTGAATGAATTCATAGCGACTCCTCCGTTTGAGGTCCATAATGTTGTCCATGAATCCAGCAGTGCCTGTGCCCATTCTGAGTGCATTCACCTGGTTTCGAATATTGGGAGAGCTCAACACGGAGAAATGGTCCATGACTGCCTCAAGGGAATCTGCATCCAGCATTGGCTGTGTCGAATCCCCTTCACCCAGTATGTGTTTTTCCAGGAATGCCTTGCTAGCTGCAAGCGCTATAGCAGAAGGTGTTGCAGAAGGGGCATTATGGAACTCTTGCTTCAGTAGATTTCTAGCGATGTCCACGCTATCCCTGCAACTCCCTTTGGACACAGGATGCTCGTGTGCACCCATATGAATGCAGGCACGAGTCATTGTCTTGCATCGATGTGCCACCTGATACATACGAGCGTGGCAAACAGAAACACAGGACGGGGAAAGTTTGCAGAACCTGCACACAAAAGTATTGGTATTGGGAGGTGCAAGCCCTGGGGTGAAAGGATTCAGGGGCACACCTTCCCACTCACTTTCGTTTGGCTGAGCGCTGTTTCTCAGCCGAGGGCAAGAAATATTCAGGCACTTGCAATGCCCAACGCAAACCGACCTCCGAAATTTCAAGCCAATGTCGTTATGGATGTTCGAAGTTTTTGTCCTGCACCAAGGATGTCCGTCATGTTTCTTGTCCATGCCCTGCAGAAGCCCAGCCAGTCCACTGGAAGACGTGGGAGGGTTGAGCTCAAACAAGATGTCCCCATCAAACTGAGCTGGCACGTATTGAACACGTTGCACTGGAAGGGACTCCCAATCAACAAAACGTAGCTCGCTCTTGCACCCAGGCACACCTGCGAGGGCTTTCAATTTTGGAATGACACTTGTTATCTCGCGCAATTCGTCATCATCCAATAAGGGAGTTTGCACTGGCGGAGGAATCTCAGAAACATCCTCCGAGGACGAGTCCGAAAGAGTAACGAAGGTAGTGGATGTGCTCACCTCTTGTTTCACAGGAACTGTGCCCTTCTGTTGCACGACCGATGCTGCAGTGCCAGGGGTAACGACTGATCCTGCTGATTGTCTTCTCTCTTTTCCAAGGACACGGTATGTTCCTGGAAGGACTCTCCACTTCCTTCCACACTCGCCAACCAAGGGTTTCTCCAAGTGCCCAGAATCCAAATTCCCATCCTCGTCATACACCTCTTTCTGAACAAGCAGAGAACCCAACTCCAGCGGGAACACTGTAACCAGCTCATCCTCATGAACAACTGCATACCCATCGTCGTCTGCAGTGGCAGTCAGTGGAAGAGTACCTGCATTGGAATGGAATCGAGCGAGTGCATCTCGCTCCCTCGACATGTTTTCCAGCACTGAACGAAACTGCCGATGCAGAACGGAATCCCCGAACTGAGAGCCCGTAATTATCGAAAGTGGAAATACCACCAGCAAACTGAGGTCAACAAGGGTAGCACCAAACCCAAGGCTGCCGGCGATGCATGCCAAGGATGTAGGGATGACGTGCACATTCACCTCCCACCAACCAGAAAAACGGTTTTGAAAGACCAGAGCCACAAGAAGCCGTACTGTTTTTGGATGGAAAACAAACCCTGAAATTGACATGAAACCATCCATTATGAAATGACGGCAACAACCCTGGAGAGCAGTAAACAGGAAGATCCGATTGTAATGAGATTGTGTTGCGCCAGAATAGCACAGAACAAACACCGACACTTCAAGAGATACCTCGCACGAATGTGTGCAACACATGGTCATATCCGACACAATCCTTTATACCGAATGACCCCATGGGGACGGTCACGGCATAAAAAAAACCACAGGGCATGCAGCACAACACACGTGGATGCATATGTGAAGCATAACAATTATTGCGAATCTGGAAGAACTGCTCGGAATTGAAAAAGCACTACATTTCTACGGCGCATTCGAATTTGAAAGAAGGCAAGGAGGCCGCCATGTATTGGCAGGCGGCGAAGCACATCTGACATATATCGCAAATGCATGCAACGGATATTCTTTTTCTTCGGCGCTTTATTAGCTGGGTAATACAAAGACGACAAAATGGATGAATTCCGTTCGCACACAATATCAACACCCGCATCCAAATACGGTTGACAACGTCCATTTTTATTTTTGTTACATGCGATACCAGAACTTGTTGCAAACGTCAAACTGGAGAGCTCCAGGGGCATCGTGGGGAGCCCTTGTTTCCAGCGGAGGAGAAAGAGAAGGAAGTCATTATACTTCACGAGTTCTAGAAACAGGAATAGAGCTAGATATAGAATGAGGATGGAAAGAGTGGAGGAAGAGGAAAAGGAGGAAGAAGAGGGAATACAGGAAAGTGTGGCGATGGAGGAGCAGGAATCTGGAGAAGAACAACAACCCACCATAGTTCCAGGAACAGGCGAGGAGGACACTGCGTCTGAGGGAGAGACAGACGACATGGAGGAAGATGTTGACACTGGCCTCACGGACGATCTGACCACGGGAAAGAGGAAGGGGGAGAGGCTCACCTACATAGTCGGCGAAGAGAGCAGCCCCAAGCGGAAAGCGTCCCCGGCAACTGGGGAGTCTTCTCGAGTAGCTACGAAAAAGGTAAAATCCACACGACCCATATTTGTGAAGAATTCGGCTTTGAATGGCAGGTATTTGTGAAAGAAAGAACCATTGGTCTTGCAAAATTTGGTCTTGATGTCTGTTATGTGAGGGTGAAACGAACCCTTCACTGCCAGCCCAGACAGTGTGCGGCAACGCACACTGTTTGAGCTGAGCATTTCAATGTTTCTGGGTGCAAAATTTGGACTTCAGGGGCACCTGTGTGAGTGTGAAAAGAACCCTTCACTGCCAGCCCAGACAGTGTGCGGCAACGCACACTGTTTGAGCTGAGCATTTCAATGTTTATGGGTGCAAAATTTGGACTTCAGGGCACCTGTGTGAGTGTGAAATGAACCCTTCACTGCCAGCTCAGACAGTGTGCGGCAACGCACACTGTTTGAGCTGGGCATTTCGGTGTTTCTGGGTGCAAAATTTGGTCTTTGCTGTCTGTTATCTGAGGTTGAAATGAACCCTTCAAAACCAGCTCAAACAGCGTGCGGCAACGCACAATGTTTGAGCAGACCTTTTCAATGTTTTAGGGTTCAAAATTTGGTCTTGATGTCTGTTATGTTAGTGTGAAATGAACCCTTCACTGCCAGCTCAGACAGTGTGCGGCAACGCACACTGTTTGAGCTGAGCATTTCAATGTTTCTGGATGCAAAATTGGACTTCAGGGGCACCTGTGTGAGTGTGAAATGAACCCTTCACTGCCAGCCAGACAGTGTGCGGCAACGCACACTGTTTGAGCTGAGCATTTCAATGTTTCTGGGTGCAAAATTTGGACTTCAGGGGCACCTGTGTGAGTGTGAAAAGAACCCTTCACTGCCAGCCCAGACAGTGTGCGGCAACGCACACTGTTTGAGCTGAGCATTTCAATGTTTATGGGTGCAAATTTGGACTTCAGGGGCACCTGTGTGAGTGTGAAATGAACCCTTCACTGCCAGCTCAGACAGTGTGCGGCAACGCACACTATTTGAGCTGGCATTTCAATGTTTCTGGTGCAAAATTTGGTCTTTGCTGTCTGTTATCTGAGGTTGAAATGAACCCTTCACTGCCAGCTCAAACAGTGTGCGGCAACGCACACTGTTTGAGCAGACCTTTTCAATGTTTTAGGGTTCAAAATTTGGTCTTGATGTCTGTTATGTTAGTGTGAAAAGAACCCTTCACTGCCAGCTCAGACAGTGTGCGGCAACGCACACTGTTTGAGCTGAGCATTTCAATGTTTCTGGATGCAAAAATTGGACTTCAGGGGCACCTGTGTGAGTGTGAAATGAACCCTTCACTGCCAGCTCAGACAGTGTGCGGCAACGCACACTGTTTGAGCTGAGCATTTCAATGTTTCTGGGTGAAATATTTGGACTTCAGGGGCACCTGTGTGAGTGTGAAAAGAACCCTTCACTGCCAGCCCAGACAGTGTGCGGCAACGCACACTGTTTGAGCTGAGCATTTCAATGTTTCTGGGTGCAAAATTTGGACTTCAGGGGCACCTGTGTGAGTGTGAAAAGAACCCTTCACTGCCAGCTCAGACAGTGTGCGGCAACGCACACTGTTTGAGCTGAGCATTTCAATGTTTCTGGGTGAAATATTTGGACTTCAGGGGCACCTGTGTGAGTGTGAAAAGAACCCTTCACTGCCAGCTCAGACAGTGTGCGGCAACGCACACTGTTTGAGCTGAGCATTTCAATGTTTCTGGATGCAAAATTGGACTTCAGGGGCACCTGTGTGAGTGTGAAAATAACCCTTCACTGCCAGCCCAGACAGTGTGCGGCAACGCACACTGTTTGAGCTGAGCATTTCAATGTTTCTGGGTGCAAAATTTGGACTTCAGGGCACCTGTGTGAGGGTGAAATGAACCCTTCACTGCCAGCTCAGACAGTGTGCGGCAACGCACACTGTTTGAGCTGAGCATTTCAATGTTTCTGGGGGAAATATTTGGACTTCATGGGCACCTGTGTGAGTGTGAAAAGAACCCTTCACTGCCAGCCCAGACAGTGTGCGGCAACGCACACTGTTTGAGCTGAGCATTTCAATGTTTCTGGGTGCAAAATTTGGACTTCAGGGGCACCTGTGTGAGTGTGAAAAGAACCCTTCACTGCCAGCTCAGACAGTGTGCGGCAACGCACACTGTTTGAGCTGAGCATTTCAATGTTTCTGGGTGAAATATTTGGACTTCAGGGGCACCTGTGTGAGTGTGAAAGAACCCTTCACTGCCAGCTCAGACAGTGTGCGGCAACGCACACTGTTTGAGCTGAGCATTTCAATGTTTCTGGATGCAAAAATTGGACTTCAGGGGCACCTGTGTGAGTGTGAAATGAACCCTTCACTGCCAGCTCAGACAGTGTGCGGCAACGCACACTGTTTGAGCTGAGCATTTCAATGTTTCTGGATGCAAAAATTGGACTTCAGGGGCACCTGTGTGAGTGTGAAATGAACCCTTCACTGCCAGCTCAGACAGTGTGCGGCAACGCACACTGTTTGAGCTGAGCATTTCAATGTTTCTGGATGCAAAATTTGGACTTCAGGGGCACCTGTGTGAGTGTGAAAAAACCCTTCACTGCCAGCCCAGACAGTGTGCGGCAACGCACACTGTTTGAGCTGAGCATTTCAATGTTTCTGGGTGCAAAATTTGGACTTCATGGGCACCCGTGTGAGGGTGAAATGAACCCTTCACTGCCAGCTCAGACAGTGTGCGGCAACGCACACTGTTTGAGCTGAGCATTTCAATGTTTCTGGGTGAAATATTTGGACTTCAGGGGCACCTGTGTGAGTGTGAAAAGAACCCTTCACTGCCAGCCCAGACAGTGTGCGGCAACGCACACTGTTTGAGCTGAGCATTTCAATGTTTCTGGGTGAAATATTTGGACTTCAGGGGCACCTGTGTGAGTGTGAAATGAACCTTCACTGCCAGCTCAGACAGTGTGCGGCAACGCACACTGTTTGAGCTGAGCATTTCAATGTTTCTGGATGCAAAAATTGGACTTCAGGGGCACCTGTGTGAGTGTGTAAAGAACCCTTCACTGCCAGCTCATACAGTGTGCGGCAACGCACACTGTTTGAGCTGAGCATTTCAATGTTTCTGGTGCAAAATTTGGACTTCAGGGGCACCTGTGTGAGTGTGAAAAGAACCCTTCACTGCCAGCCCAGACAGTGTGCGGCAACGCACACTGTTTGAGCTGAGCATTTCAATGTTTCTGGGTGCAAATTTGGACTTCATGGGCACATTTTTGAGTATAAAATGAACCCTTCACTGTCAGCTCAAACAGTCTGCGGAACCGCACACTGTTTGAGCTGAGCATTTCAATGTTTCTGGTGAAATATTTGGACTTCAGGGGCACCTGTGTGAGTGTGAAAAGAACCTTCACTGCCAGGACAGTGTGCGGCAACGCACACTGTTTGAGCTGAGCATTTCAATGTTTCTGATTTGGACTTCAGGGGCACCTGTGTGAGTGTGAAATGAACCCTTCACTGCCAGCTCAGACAGTGTGCGGCAACGCACACTGTTTGAGCTGAGCATTTCAATGTTTCTGGGTGAAAAATTTGGACTTCAGGGGCACCTGTGTGAGTGTGAAATGAACCCTTCACTGCCAGCTCAGACAGTGTGCGGCAACGCACACTGTTTGAGCTGAGCATTTCAATGTTTCTGGGTGAAAATTTGGACTTCAGGGGCACCTGTGTGAGTGTGAAATGAACCCTTCACTGCCAGCTCAGACAGTGTGCGGCAACGCACACTGTTTGAGCTGAGCATTTCAATGTTTCTGGGTGAAAAATTTGGACTTCAGGGCACCTGTGTGAGTGTGAAAATGAACCCTTCACTGCCAGCTCAGACAGTGTGCGGCAACGCACACTGTTTGAGCTGAGCATTTCAATGTTTCTGGGGTGAAAATTTGGACTTCAGGGGCACCTGTGTGAGTGTGAAAAGAACCCTTCACTGCCAGCCAGACAGTGTGCGGCAACGCACACTGTTTGAGCTGAGCATTTCAATGTTTCTGGGTGCAAAATTTGGACTTCAGGGGCACCTGTGTGTGTGAAAAAACCTTCACTGCCAGCTCAGACAGTGTGCGGCAACGCACACTTTGAGCTGAGCATTTCAATGTTTCTGGTGAAAATTTGGACTTCAGGGGCACCTGTGTGAGTGTGAAAGAACCCTTCACTGCCAGCTCACAGTGTGCGGCAACGCACACTGTTTGAGCTTTCAATGTTTCGGGTGAAAATTTGGACTTCAGGGGCACCTGTGTGAGTGTGAAAAGAACCCTTCACTGCCAGCTCAGACAGTGTGCGGCAACGCACACTGTTTGAGCTGAGCATTTCAATGTTTCTGGTGCAAAATTTGGACTTCAGGGGCACCTGTGTGAGTGTGAAAGAACCCTTCACTGCCAGCTCAGACAGTGTGCGGCAACGCACACTGTTTGAGCTGAGCATTTCAATGTTTCTGGGTGAAATATTTGGACTTCAGGGGCACCTGTGTGAGTGTGAAAGAACCCTTCACTGCCAGCTCAGACAGTGTGCGGCAACGCACACTGTTTGAGCTGAGCATTTCAATGTTTCTGGGTGAAAATTTGGACTTCAGGGCACCGTGTGAGTGTGAAATGAACCCTTCACTGCCAGCTCAGACAGTGTGCGGCAACGCACACTGTTTGAGCTGAGCATTTCAATGTTTCTGGGTGAAAATTTGGACTTCAGGGGCACCTGTGTGAGTGTGAAATGAACCCTTCACTGCCAGCCCAGACAGTGTGCGGCAACGCACACTGTTTGAGCTGAGCATTTCAATGTTTCTGGGTGCAAAATTTGGACTTCAGGGGCACCTGTGTGAGTGTGAAATGAACCCTTCACTGCCAGCTCAGACAGTGTGCGGCAACGCACACTGTTTGAGCTGAGCATTTCAATGTTTCTGGGTGCAAAATTTGGACTTCATGGGCACCCGTGTGAGGGTGAAATGAACCCTTCACTGCCAGCCCAGACAGTGTGCGGCAACGCACACTGTTTGAGCTGAGCATTTCAATGTTTCTGGTGCAAAATTTGGACTTCATGGGCACATTTTTGAGTATAAAATGAACCCTTCACTGTCAGCTCAAACAGTCTGCGGAACCGCACACTGTGTAGGCAGAACATATGAATATGGAAGGGCGCAACTTTCGGCCCTCATGGGCAGATATTTGAGCAGAACTTTTCAATGTTCTTTCCCTGTGTAAATCGGGAACATAGTGCATGTCCGTGAGGATCAATGAACACTTATCTGGCAGCTCAAAGAACACTTCCCTTTTTATCCCACTTTTTCATGCATCGGTCGACGTTTCATTCCTCTCTTATAAGAATTTGAGTGAACAACCTTGCAGGGGAAAATGCAAAGTGTGGCGGATGAGGTCCCTCAGGGTCAGGGGAAGGAGACCAAAGATGATGTGACGATGAGTTTTATGAAAGCAAAGCCGCTGAGATGCTGGGGGGTCAAAAGGTGAACTCTCAGCTTGTGGTTCAAAGTATGCTTGCTCCTGGTGGGAGGTTGAAGATTCCCCTGTGTAGGTTGGTTTCCATGCCCGTCGTTCGTCCACCCCTTGTCAAAGACATTCTCAAGCTGGAGGCCGAGTTTGTTCATGGGTATTTGGATGGATCCGCGGTCTTTTACGTTTCTACTAGGGATTCAAGAGGTAACGAGCTCCTTGTTGATGAGTCAATCGTCGACTCCTGGGACCCCATTTGGAGACAGGTGAACGAATCCTTCGAACTTCTTCTCTCCAGAAAACCTTCCACCCAGGTATTCTCGGGAAGATGTTTCACGTTTGGGATGGCAACCACCGGTTGCTTGCATGGATGGCTGTCATTGGGAGGCTGCACTCACAGGAGGAAGAGTGGCATTACTCTGTTCGATCGATGGTGCTTGATTGTGACGACAACATGATGGGTCTTCTGACGGCAATGAATGATGTGAACAGGTTGGTTTCTCATTGTACACGTTGCACTTCTGGTTCCGTTCTTCCTTGATTGAAGTCCTTGAATTACATTCTGAAATTCAGATATCATTCTGCAGAGGGACGGAGACATCGCATGTCAAAACGAGTCTGGTTCACACACTGTATAGGATACAAAGGATCGGGCAGATGCCCTTGACCAACTTCAAGACCATCCTTTCGGCAGAGATGTATAAGAAATGCGAAAGCTCCAAGACTTCGGAAACATGGTACTCGTTGACCCGTGAGGCTTTCATGGAGTACATGTACACGGTGAGATACATCTTCCTTCATCTGGCCTTTCCATATTCCTGCTTCCACATGTTTGTTTCTCTCTGTCTCCCTTGACCTTGGATTGATGCAACTCTCTTGCATTCCCTTGCAGCAAGACATTGCAGATGCAGGGGAGCGTGGCAAACTGGAATACTACAGCTCTACCCCTGAGGAGAGAAGGACAGCAAAGGGAGTTGAAAGTCACATCCAGAAGGAGATGAACGCTACAAGAAGGACAATAATGAGTGCTTTTGTGAAGCAGTTGAGAATGGCCGACCCATCATTCGGGCCGCAGTTTCTGCTGGAGATAAAAAAACCATTATAACAAGCCAGGCAAGCCGGAGATGGCCCAGGAGAAGTTGCACAGGTTGTCTACCGCCGTCGTGTCTTCTGAACAGAAGGTGAAGTGGCTGCAGATATGGAACTCCGATCCCACAGTTAGGGATACCCACATGTTCCCAAGGCCAGAGAAGGAGAAGAAGACCCAGCGTGTCGTTCCTGTCAGTGACAATGTGCTGGACAACTGGCTTCACAAGGCCACTTACTGGAGCCAGGTGTGATGTCCTCTCGTATCTCACTTTCTTTTCTCTTTTCCTGTCCTTCTCTTCCCATTGCCTCTTACATTCGCTGTGACTGTTTTTGGGTTCATTCTTCCATTTCAATTTTTTTGCAGTTGGAAGAAAGGGCCCGATCGGTTCTGCATACTCAGCTGGCTGACTATGGCATCACTATGACAGCTCCGAAGGTCTCCTTCGAAGCATACATGAGGAAATGGAGAGCCACAGTGTGGCACTCTGGTTTCTTTAGAGAGTTCAGCAAGGAG
The DNA here is from genome assembly GCA_030704615.1 of Takakia lepidozioides. NCBI lineage: Eukaryota > Viridiplantae > Streptophyta > Takakiopsida > Takakiales > Takakiaceae > Takakia > Takakia lepidozioides. The sequence continues at coordinate 12,818 of JAKLZA010000032.1, forward strand.
GGTGGCATCAGTCGAACAAATGAGCTTGACCAGCAGGAAAAAGGAGAGGAAGCCTGGAAACGATGCCTTTACAGGTGCACACCCTTGCACTCTTTGCTTGTGTTGTGGTTGCAATGTGTTGTGTGGCATACTGTTTAAGGGGGTCTTCCTGGTGTGTTGAAAAAGCTGGGACACAATATGTGCATTGGATAATGAGGCTGTGTCTGTTCGTGCAGGTACATTAAGTTTGTTCTCCTGGAAGAGAATTGCTTGGACAAACATCCAGATTTCGTGGACCTTTGGCTTGTCCCTGCTGGCAACCAGACCATGTTCACTGCTGGGATCTTGCATGACTGGGGTCCGGACCATCTTTCTTCTTGTGGTTGGTATTTGGATTGCCCTCCTTCAGAGACCCCAGCTGTAGAGTTGTCTTTGAGGAGAGAGAATGACCGTATTGCAGCCACTGCCCGCAGCAGCGGACCTCGACATTCATGAGCGTAATCTGAGGACTCTTGCAGAGAAGGAGCCTCCCGCTCAGGATACCCCGGGTAGAGGAAGAAAGGCAAAGGGAAAAGATGTTGCTGGTGTTGTGGGGACGGGAAGGGGTAGAGGGAAGGTGGCACAAGGGCAGGGAAGTGTTGCAGCTATTGGCCCTGTGGAGCATGTCCAGCAGACTCCACCGCATGGTAGGGGATCCGGGAGAAAAAACAAGGGTGTGTTGATCCCAAGGACCCGTACCATGCAGTGGAACATCCCACGAGGGTCATTCGTCCAACCAGGTTGGAGATTGCCAACGTCGGGTTCCTTGCCATGATGGAGTCGAAGAAATCTGATTACAAGGGCGAGCCATCACCAGTGGGGAGAGGATTGTCGAGTTCCTCAGCACGGTGCGTGTTCTCTTTGGGTTCTGTGGCTTCTGCTCTCTTTTGTCTGCTGTGGGCATGGATCGTTTATAAACTTGTCAGAATTCCATTGTTTTTTGTTTGCAGGCTAAAATGACCAAATCGTGGTGTGAACGGGAAGGAGAAGCCATATGCAGCGGAACTCATCATCTTGGACATCCCTGATGGGTTGGCAGTCCCGGATATCCCACCATCGGGTGCTTGTCCGGGTTGGAATGCATTTGATGAGCGCTACTGGCGGTGGGTTTTTTCCTTTTGCAACTTCTTCCTTTCCGATGCAGGTGTTTTGGTTCTCATCCAGTCCATCGATGTTCGGTGTCGCCGTGCCCTTGCCAGCTATTTGAAAGCCTCGGGCATGAGAGTCCTGAAGACATGGAATTGTGTGAACAGCATGTACCTTACGAAGGGGGATCGTCCGGGAGAGATGGTGAGTTTCCCTTCTTCTTCCTCTTCTTTTTTGTTCTGGGATTGTGTTGTGTAGGTCGCTCAAACTCATATGTAGGGGCCCGATTTTATTTTGGTTCTTAGTTCCTTCTGGATGTCATGTTCGCAGACTCGTCTGTTTGAAGCTGTTTGTCTCGTCCGGGTGCATCCACCAACGACTCGGCCGGCATTACGGAGTTTGCCATCACTCACGGGGGCAAGTTCATAGATGACAGGACAGATCCTCCCACGGATGACATGCATCACAACTACTACGTCGACAGCAACGTGTGCTTGCGAAGGGGGAATGGGGTTCCTTGGAGAGGGGCGAGGGAGAGAGCCCGCTTCATTCAAACGATTGTGGAGTGCTGACACACCACACCTCAGACGCCAGAGTTTGGGATGGGCACAGGTTCGTCCTTCAACATTCACATTTCATGAATTTGATTGAGCTTGCACTTTCAGCACTTTCCACCGTTCCGAATGTGTCTTCAATGTCTGCTTACTTCATTCTATTCCACCTGCAGGTGCTTCGTACCACGCTTGCAAGGCCACGCGACATGTCTTTGGGATTGAAGGGATGCTGAGATTTACAAGAACCTCCTGGACACCTTCTACCGAAGCCCCGTCCCCTGAGACTTCTGACTTCTGGAGCTGGACTCCGACTTTGCCTGTGAGTAAGTTGAACCTGTGCATGCTTGCATTGTTGTTTCATTATCGAGAATCGCTGTTTTGAGGCAAAGTGCAAATGGGAGACATCCTCTTCGTTGGACTTGTGCATTGCATCATTGTGTTTAAAAATGGAATTTTGTGGACATGTGTAGGAGTCCGCGTGCTTCCACTTGCCCTCCTGGGCTATCACACCTATTTGGACTGTTTTTCAGTCCTCCTCGGTCTTGTGTGCTACCTGTCTATGCGGAGGCACTCGCAGCAAGCATGTCCGTTCATGGCACTCAGAGTCCACCTTGCGATGGCCTTCGTAGAACACGTGGTGTTGGGGCCAGAATCTTTGTAGATGACATAGCACAGGAGGTGGACATTGATTGTGATGACTGCGACACTTGATATGAAGTATTCTTTTGGTTTAATTCTGGGACAAATTTGAAATGGGATGGTTGTGTGTCCTTATTGTCCTCTTTGCAATGTGTGCATGGAATTCACATTCATGGTTCCAAACTATTGTTGGAGATGGGGGTTGCATGGACTGCCCGGATTGTTCCTTCAATATATTTGTTGTTTTTGTGGACCTCACAGACTTGAGTACATTGCCAAAAAAACAAACCACTTTGTTCTGCAATTCTCAATTCTCCCCACATCAACCCGCGGAAATAGGTGACCCCACTCGGAAATAGGTGACATCCGCGGAAATAGGCACTGTTTGCATGCTGACGTGGCGTGAGCCTGTGCTGGGCTCACGCTTTCCTGGGCTCACAGGCTCACGCCTCCAGGCTCACGGAATAGCACCCCCCTATCAAACAGTACTAGAAGCCCAAAATAGCATTGTGGTGTACAACAGCCCGCCATGTCCCTCATGCGAGCCAAGACACAAGCGCAAGCATTGAGGCATACCATGGAAATCTGAAGGCAAGACTTGCCATGGGGAAAGGCAAGATGAGTGGTCGTAGAGTGGACTGGCTTATATGGGAACTCACTGGCCGTGTGCTAACACACTACTGGTACGCAATCCATTTGAAGACCCACGGGTTCATAAGAAATGATAAACACGAAAAGTACATATCCAGTTCTATACTTGCGGTACGAGACATTCCTGCTGAGAGTGTTACTCTTCCCTTGGGTCCTGGTGAACCAGCCTACGTTCTTAGCAGCAACCACCCCGGCACAACATACATTGTTTACAATCCTAATTGCAATTGGGGTTGTTGCACGTGCCCATGGGCAATGAAGGGAAACTTATGCAAGCATCAGGTCCATGTCCTGAAGATGCTTCACCCTGACCTACAGGATGGCCTCCTTGTGCGCGCTTGTGGCACGGCGCTGGGAACCATTCATGGAGGATTACCTAACTTGCTCTTGGGCAATGGTGCCGACGGCAACGACAAATCCAATCAGTTCATGGAAAGACATCCTCCGGACGACTTCCCCTACGATGAGGCACCTCTGGAGGTCTCAGCCTCAATGGAACAAGAATTCGCGGACATACTTCGCATTGTAGGTGATGACATGCCCGATCTACTCTTCATATGTGCAGAGGGCAGCTCGTTGATATCCTGGCAAAAAGTGCGGCTGGAATGTTGCACCCTGTGGCAGCGAAGGCTTTCCGTCCTCTGAACGACAACAACAACATGTCTCTGAAAAGGAGACGAGATTTCGTGGAGGCCTGGAAAACCCGGCCTAGGGTTTTGCGGAGAACCAGCAAGAGGGTGTCTGCACCTGCACCTGCAGCACATATATACTCGAAAATTCGCAAGGTTTCAGGTCGTGTAGATATCACGAAGAAGACAATATAAGTCTGCAATGCCTCGAAAAGAGACAAGGTTTCACGTCGTGTAGGTGTCACGAAGAAGACAATATAAGTCTGCAATTCCTCGAAAAGAGACAAGGTTTCACGTTGTGTAGGTGTCACGAAGAAGACAATATAAGTCTGCAATTCCTCTGGTAGCATTGTCCCTTTCTGAAATACAAGTCCGCAATGGACTAATGCACAGTCTCCCAATGGACTCCTACAGTCTCCCAACTGACTCCCACACAGTCTCCCAAGCATAGTCTCTGTCTCCCAACAGAGTCACAGTCAACAAACTGTGAGCGCCAGTAAGCCAGTCGGCTGCCCACTCCAAAAGTCTGCTCACCACACCTCCACCTCATCCTTGTAACTCTTCCAGCAGACTGCTGGACAGACTAAGTCTCAAGCAGACTCATCCACAACAGCAGACTCAAAATGGACAGGCTCCAGTGGACTACCTCCCTAACGACTCATGCCAATCCAGCGTCCCAGCGGACTCATGGACATGGTGCCTACCAGACTAGGTACCAGACCCACCAGTCCTAGCCTCGGCAGCGTACTGCTTGCACATTCAAGCTTAGCAGACTCCCAGCTAACACCGCAACAAGTGAGAACCTCACCGAGCCGATGAACTTCGAGTTGTTACGAAGGCGAGCGTGTTTGCGACGCTTCGCGGCTCACCACGACTCTCTACACCTGGGGAAGAACGGTCGTCTTTCGTTACGGTGATAGAAACGAGGAAAACAAAACAGTGCAAAACAGTGCGAAGAAACAGGCGCGAAGAGAATGGAGTCGATCGCACAAGGAACATGAAAAGAAAGTAGAAGTAGAAGGGGAAAGCGGGCATGGCACTGCCAACGTGGTGCGATTTCACAGGCGCCAACTATCCGCCGTCACCGCATTGAATACGTCCACCGAACGCATCGTACTAAATTCATCCACGGTCCTCGCAAGTGCAGCAGACTCATTTCCCATCGGGCCGAGAGTCCACCGGACCGCCAGTCCAGCGGACTATTCACTTTGCTGAGGCGAAGCGGCTTCATATTAGAGGCACTTCCCTGCCAGCGGAATGAAGACAAAAGAGAGGAATGGGAGAACAGGAAAGTCGAACACACCCATTGCAAACAGACTCGCGGCACAACAGACTGATACATGCACAGTCCAACAAACTGATATCCATAGAGGAGAACTGTCCAGCAAACGGACGTTTCGCCAGACTGGCGGGAGAACAAGCCAAAAGACTGACCGGAGGGAAAATAAGAAGTCAAATAGACTTAGTGCAACAGACTTCCGACACAACAGACTGACAAATTCACAAGTGCGACAGACTGATATCCCAACAGACGGACTTCCAGCAGACCGCCTCCAAACTGACTGTTATGCACGCGATAAGGGGAATATCCGGAGCACTGACGGGCCAACGGACCCACTGTGAACAGACTCGCGACACAACGGACCTCAAACATCCACGCGCATTTGCAGATGCAATTGTCTCAGTCTGGTCCGTCTCCTGGCAAATGCGACAATGTACCGATTCTGCACCTACTCCCGTCGTGGCTCAGACATCTGCATTCAGCAGGTGCGTGTGGATGTTTGAGGACCTTACGACTGGATGGTGTTCCGTGACGACTCGAATTGTTTTTTTGTGCTGCCATCCCTTATATAATACCATGTGGAAGGGCGGTTGCACCAATATTAGAAATTTTACTTTTTTTTTTTTTCCTGAAAATGGGTGTAATCGCCAATTATGGCGATTGCACCTATTGGAAAAATATAAAATTATATGCGACCGCCAGCCTTGACAGTCGCATCCATTTTCAGTTATATGTATATATATATATCTCCGAAATTAGGCGTGACCATCAATTATGACTGTTGCACCTATTTAAAATATAAAAAATTATATACGACCGCCAACCTTGGCGGTCGCATTAATTTTTGGAAAAATAAAAGTTTTTTTTTTTTGAAAATGTGTGCAACCACCAATTATGGCGGTCGCACATATTAAGAAAATAAAAAATACATGCGACCGCCATAATTGGCTGTTCCGATGTTGAGTGGTAAAAAACTTTGAAGGGAGGGCGATTGTCAGGAAGCGTGGAAACTGTCCATGCCCCTATCGTAGGACTATTGGCTTCCGGGTCTTGGGAGCTAAGAAAGTTTTCTAACACCAAGTCGGCATGATGGTATAAATTCGTTAGGTTTTGTCCCATGTTGTCTGTAATTGATTTATGCAGGGAAACCATGTATTTGTGGTATTCCAGCTATTGGTGGATGATGGAGGCTATCATGCGATTTTCCATGGAGACTACATCGCTGCGTAGATCAGTTCTGATTGATATAGAGGGCGCTTCCAATTTTTTGTCTATTTCTTTTATCACTGTCAGTGCGCTTGGGGACTAGCTAAATTGAGTCGATGGAATCAACACTGTCGTGGAAAGCTTGGCATTCAACCTGCACAGTTGAAAGATATAGATTTTAAAATATGAGGGTTTAGTACTGTGACTTTCTATTTTCAATACTTTCAAGTGTACAAGGTTTATCTCCTACTGATGATTTCACACTACCACTAACATCCGAGTGTAGCATTAGGATAATGAGCTAGGAGAACTTTTGTGGGTAGCATTCAGCCATTCCAGCAAAGAGATATAGATTGTGGAAGATGCTAGTTCACTATAGTTACAGCCTGATACAATTTTCAATTTCCCAGAGCTAAACATGGTATTTCATAGGGTAGGGGAGCGCACCTAATAGTTGTTTGGTTTTTTTGTGATTGACATGAGTAGTTGTTCTACTTCGACTAAATCAATCTTTGTTACAGTGTTTTTGATCGTAAAAGCTTTTATGTTTTTCTATCTCCAATGCCTTATACACAGAGGGCAATTGCAACATCGTCAGCGACGCTCTGCCATGTTCATTGTTTATTGTCTGTCTGATTCAGTAGGTACATTTGATCTATGTTTTCCTTTTGGTGAATTTTCAAAGTTATGATTTGGATTTGTCGTTTATTAGTCTGCACGCTCTAAGTGTGGAGGTGATGACCACCTTGGTTTTTTTTTAGTTTTATGGACAGTAAGTAAGACAACGAAGGTCGTCTAAATGTTTGAGATCGAGCCCAACCGGAGTTGAGATCCCGAGTTGGTATGATCTAGTACTTCTTTGATTTGATTTGGTCCATAACTTCTGAGTCATTAGGGGACAATTATCAAGTATATCAAACTTTAATATTGAAAATTTTGTGTGGGAAGTAAAGGAAGAGTGCAGATAATTCTCGACTGTCTCACACAAGCACATGTGTGTGGCAGATCTCTTTTTACTTTGTGCGTACAAATCAAATCAATTCATATGGTAAAAAAGACATCGCTTCCATGATTTCATGGTTGGCAAGCTAACACCTTGGTTCAATCCCACGCTTTAGCAGTAAACCATGGGAACGAGGGTTTTTTATTGAACTGGCCGTGTATGGGTACAAGGCTCTCATCCATTGATTTGATTTGGTCCATAACCCCTGAGTCACTAGGGGACAAAATTCAAAATGGTCGAACGTTTGAGTCTGCTTAATGAGATTTGGGAAGACGATAATTGTTATGATCGTGTGATGAATGACAGTTCTAGTAAAGTGCGATGGATGCGACTGTGTCTCGTATCACTCGGCCTAGTTTAGTGAGAATGATAAAAAACACTCATGTTTTCGAAATGAAAATAAAAAACTGGTTGCAATATTTTGCGAAAACTGATGGTAGCGTATTCAAATCAGTTTTTGTTACTCAATGATTGCGCACAGAATTCCTTGGTTCAGTTCGGGACGATTATTTGAGAGAGGGTTGTCGATTCGCATATTTGTCTATGGAAATTGTCGCGCGGCTTTTACTCACCCATCCCTTCGCTATCCGAGGTGGAAACTCCAAGATAGAAGAGTTGGAAATCTCTAAGTACTCAGCCCGCTCAGAACAATCAGTCATGACCTACAGCTAGTGTTTCATGGGGGTGTTTCCTATTTGTTTTCCTTTCCGCATTCATGTTAGCTAGCTACCTTACTATTGATAATTAAGTATCAGTTTGCTTCATCAATCTATCGGATTCCATCAACTCATCCATTCATTCCACAGCTTCACTCAGATCTCTCTACACAGTGTGAGTATGAAGTATGTATCAGATTAATATCTATCAAGTATCAGGCTGAAGCCATGGTGTCTCTAATCTACTCTACATTACAATTCTATAGCTTGCATTCATCAAGTAACAACAGATCATCCCTTCTCCTACTCCGTACTCTTCATCTTTCTGCTCAGAGATCCCCTCTCTGTCTCATTTCCCTCCGTCATGTCCGAAGTCCCCTCCCGAAGTCATGTCAAGAAGTGATCCTCCTCCAGTTCTCGCTCCTCGCTTTATTTTCCTACCCGTTGTTCTAACCGTTTTCCTCACTAACCGTCATCCGTGAACTAATCATGTTCCATTCGCAGATGTTGTTCCCCACAGTTGTTCCCTATCCTGCTATCCGTTCCCTATGGTCGTGACAGCTGTGTCAAGCTGTGACTGGCTATGTGGCTGTGACGGGCTGTGACTGGCTGTGCGACTGTGTTGGGCTGTCTGTGACTGGCTGTGTGGCTGTGTCGGCTGTGACGGGCTGTGTTGGCTGTGATGGGCTGTGTCGGCTGTGACGACTGTGACGGGCTGTGTTGGCTGTGACTGGCTGTGTTGGACTGTGACGGACTGTGTAACCCCCCTCTACAGTGCGCTGCTGTCACCCCTAAGGCTCTTGTTGGTCTCAGTCTGTGCAAAAATTAAGGGTACTCCTCAGATCCCGTAAAAGTGTCTAAGTCCCTGGCAGTCCTCTAACATTACCTCTTCCCCTCTCAAAAAGCCGTGTCCTCACGGTTTACTGTTTGGGATTAGCAAACCTTTGTGAGTGAGCACCCTTCTGACGTTGAGAGTCTCGTGAAGGACTTTGTGTGCGAGCCCGAGGTCTGCCACTGGTTGACGGAGATGATTGAACACTACCTGGATATGTAAGGCCCTCTGGAGGCTGATATCGAGGTAATCTTTCAGGCATAGGAGACCCCCGTCGCTTCTTCTCTGCCATCTGAATTGCATAGTCTTCTTCCATGTCAAAAGAATCCGCTGAAGAAACAGTTGTATCAGAATCCTCATCGCCTCTCAGGTGTTTTAATTGTCGAACTTTTTGTGGAATCCTCTGGGGCATACAATGTTGTCCTACCATGTCTGGAAGTTTATATTTTAAAACTTGCTGTAAACGCTGAACGGCAAAATTGGTGAAGATACTGAGCTCCTTGTCTGTCCAGGTGAGTGGGGTACCAATGACTTGTGAATTGTTCAAGTATTTCCATGCCACATGTCCCTTATAGAAAATATCATCAATGCCGAATTTCTGTGTTGACAAATTGTTCCAGGCCGCCTGAAACCATGAACGAATTTGAGAATCATTTTGCATCATAACTTTTGCTTCATATAGGTACATATGAGGTGGCACTGAAGGTAAGACCCAATGATCCCCATTGGAATAACTCAGAAAGCGCGATTGCATCTTTTGCTGCTCAATGTGATAACGTACCAGAAAACAAGCAGCGTAGTATAACCCACATCCCATGACAATACTCGCTACCTTGGTCTTGGTATAAATGAATCCATGTACAACTTGGAAGGCAATTAATTCTCTCAACATTGTACCTGCCTCATGCCAGTATTGTGCAAAGTGATGATCCTCAATTGGTCGATTGTTCGGAAGAACTTTAGTCCTAGTTGCCACTGGCAGCCATATGCGCATGATTTGGTAGTAATGTGCGAATGACTGCGGAGGACTAAATTCTTTCCAAGCCAAATCCAACATGATGGGAATTTGGTTGAAGGGCATAATCATAGCCCTACTGTACTCCCTTGCAGCTGGAGTTTTAGGTGGGTTAAAAGCAACATTGCCCCATACCTCAGACTGTGGTGGCTGTGGTGTGGTTGTAGTAACAACAGGGTTAGGTACTGGCACAGTGACTTGTTGTGGTGTTGGTGGCACTGGCTCCTGTATCATTGGCATCTCCTGCACCTCCTGTGAAGAAGACTGAAAAGCCAAAGTTCTGGCATATAACTAAGAAGCCATTATCTGTTCCTCAGGTATATAGACTCTTTTGTCGATATTTGAAGTGAGGTCCTCCACTTGAGTCTGCAGTCCGTCTACATCCTCCTGTAACTCCGCTATCATACTATAGACATTGTCTATAGTAGTTGTGGCAATGTTCTGTACTTGCAGTTTGAGCTCATTCATCTCGCTTTGGGTGAGCTTTCGTGGTGCTTTGCCCTCCACTGGCCCTTGTGCTAACCAGACCTGCATAAGGTGGTTATCCACCAAATTGCTTGTGGTTCCCCTGAGAGTGTGCTCCTCTCTTTGTTTGTACACATCTAACTGCTGTTGTAAAGCCTCCATGTGCTTTGCATGAGGTTCAACCAAATTCGCATAGGCAGCAAGTAGATTATTGGCTTCCTTCCAAGCCTTGTTAGTGACCGAGATTTCATTTCTATTGGCCATGATCGTTTGTTGCAACTCCAGGATGTGCCTCTCTTGATCAGCTTCAATCTGCCTGTATTGCTTGAAAGTATCCTCATTGCGACAGAGTGTATTTTTCATATCGACAATGAATTTGATGTGCTCAACATTCTCTGCTTCTGCCTTCGTACATTTTTCCGCTTGACTGTTTATTTCTTTTGTAGATTGGTCAAGCATAGTTGTTAATGTAGCATTTTGTATGGCCATTCTGTCATGCACTGTTTGCAACTCCGTATGTAGTGCATTCACTTCTTGCAACTTGCTTTCATGCTTCACCTGCATTTGGTATAGCTGTTGCTTATGTGCTTCGTGCAATTGGTCTTGCGCGAGGCCTGCCTCAATCAATTGTTCTTTGGCCAATTGCAAAGCCGCTTCTGTATTCTCCAAGTCTTGCTGCATCTTGAGAGTGACCTCTTCATCGACCTTGTTTGCACACTCAGTGGCTAGTCGAGCCTCAAACTCCTTCCTGTTCCTCTCTCAAGGCTGTCAATTGGGTAGTTGGAACATGGGATTTGACATAAGTCCCCAACAAATTAAGTGTTCTGCCTATGGAACTCATAAGCATTGCCTGTTGAGGGTCATCATGGTGAGCTTGATGCTGTTCTCCCTGATCCTCAACAGTGTGATGTCTTACAAACCACTCAGGCCATTGTCCCACCAGATTTTCTTCCTGAACCACTTCTTCCATCACCGGTGCTGCAGTGTCTTGACATTCTACCTGTGGTACCTCCGACACAGGTGTGTGTATTATATGCACCTCAGGATTTCCCTTGGGCATCTGTTGCGCCTCTGGAATCTCTGTTTCCTTGACCAGACCAGAATATTCATAGAGAAGGTCCCCCTTCTCAATTTCTGCCACTATCTGTTCTGTAGTTGGAATATCTAACCCTTCTGAAGGTCCTGCTTCCAGTAATAGCAGTTCTCTGTGCTGCTGTGCCCCTTCCTGCACAAAAACTTGGGAAACAGTATCATGCGGATTCCGTGAAGCCAGTGGATCCGCCACTACAGTCTTTCCCCGCCTCTGTCTCTTATTCTCGGGTTGCCCTGCCAGTCCACCCTCACTGTGTGAAGAGCCTTGCTCTTCCATTGCAGTGGTTTCTGGCTCAAACACTCCCATCTCCTTTCTTTCTCGCGCATCAAGTATGCCAGAATCAAGAATTATTTGAGCAATGATTGGGCCAGACACTATGATAGGAGACTTTGCTACAGTACCTTGTAATCTTTTCATCTCCTCTACCAGTGCGTTGTACATTATGTCCGCCCATTCTACCTCTTCTCCTCTCAGGGCTTTGAGTATTTCCTCTGTGAAGGATCTGCTCAAATACTGTTGGTTCTGTTTCATGGCAAAGAGAACGTTCAATACCTGGCCTACCTCCTTTAGCCCTGGGTACACGGCCTTGGTACAAGCATAACCCTGAGTTTTAAAGAAACTCCCTTCTTGGAATAAGTCCCCTATTTGCAGTCTTGCCCTGTGCTCCTCCACATGCACCTGTCCTGCTGGCAATCGAAACAATTGCTGGAGGTATAGGGGAGTAATTACTAATTCAACTCCCTTCACCGTTGTTGCTCTTGTCCTTGGCTCAAAGTTCTGCAAGAATTGTAACATGTACTGTCTATGGTGCAATGTCCAATCTTTGCTTTGCAATCCTTGCAATCTCAGCTCCTTCAGTATCTGTATTGCCTGTGGGGTAGCAATCGTTTGTTTCTGCAGAATTGTGGCACTTTTCACCCCGATTTCCTCCATTCCTCTCACTCTCTTCATTCTATACCCACAGAAATGTTTTGGCTGTAACAACTGAAGAAATGCCTGTAGTGCACAAAGCATAAACGTATGGTTGCCACAAAAAGCTATGGGTAATTTCTTGTAAGCCTGTGGGGCTTGCAAGCATCGATCAAGAGAAAAGATCCGCTCTGTTCTTTCGTGTCTATGCCACTGCGTAAGTAATATTGCGAGCGTATAGTCTGTTAGTTCCTCCATAGCTTGAAAGCTATAGCATTGATGGACTGTCCCGTCTAGACGCCCGTTACTTAGAACGACGCCGACTCTCGCGCTTAAATTCCCTCCAATTTCTTGATCTCTTTTCTGGCTTTCGATTGGCTGTATCCGCTGTGACTGGATTTTAGATTTCATTTTCTGTAGTGGACTTTCCCTGCTGGATTGTCCACTATGATCACACTTGTGACAAGAATTTTGCTTTTCTGTACTTGCCGTTTGTTCCGTTCCCCTTTTTCCGTATTCATTAATGGGCCCGCCATTCATCCGAATTGACGCGCTAAGTAGGTACTTTGACGGCCATTCTTGTCCTCTTTCTTGATGACACCTGTTCTTGCACTTCCTTCTCAGCTGTGTGTCGCGCCCTGACTTCCACGTGTCTATTTTTAACTGGTTTCGTCCTTTCTTCCGTCGGCCATTTTCCTGAAGTTAATGTGCGTCCACATGTCACTGATTCTATGGATTGTGTAACCCTAGTAGGCTGTGTTGAGCTGTGACAGGCTGTGTCATACTGTGGTACGTTGTGATAGGCTGTGATGCACTGTGGTAAGCTGTGATAGGCTGTGACACGCTGTGGTAGGTTGTGATAGGCTGTGTTGCGCCGTGATGGGAGGCTGTGTTTCGCCTTGACTGTGATAGGCTTGTCACGTCGTGATGGGCTTGATAGGCTGTGTTTTGCCTTGATGGGCTGTGATAGCTGTGTCACGTGTGATGGCTGTGATAGGCTGTGTTTCGCCTTGATGGGCTGTGATAGGCTGTGTCACGCTTTGATGGGCTATGATAGGCTGTGTCACGTCGTGATGGGCTGTGATAGGCTGTGTCATGCTTATTCTGCCCGCCTTGGTCATATATGCTCGGCCTAGCGACAAATGCTCCATACTCCGTTGGTAACACTGGCGCAGCCCGTGACTGCTCTTGCGTTTCAACATGCAAATCATGCTGCAATGGTTTGTCATGGATACCCACTGTACCCCTTCAACTTATTGGCATTGACTCTTCCCAGCATTTCTTTGTTAATGGTTGTAACATGGCGGTGTTGTTATCATACATCTTTTGTATGACATAAGGTCCTTTCCATGGTGATTTAAGCTTAGAAGCTTTAATCTTTCCTTTTTTCTGCAACCATAGAACCAAATCTCCCGTCTTAAAAGTTTTAAACTTGCCTTCATCAAACTGTTCCTTCCTCTTCATCTGAATTCTGGTCATATTATCAGCTGCATCAGCACGTACTTCTTCCACATGGTATAATTCATGTTTCCTGACCTTAATGGAATCTTGCAATTCCATTCTCTTTCCCCATTCCATTCTCATGGTAGGTAACAGGAATTCCACTGGAAGTAAGGCTTCTATACCGTAAACTAATTGGAATGGTGTATACTTAGTGGTGACTTTATATGAAGTCCTATATGACCACAAAGCTGTCAGCAGCTTTGTATCCCAATCCGTTCTGTTTGCATTGACTATCTTAGCCAAGATAGTACATAGTATTTTGTTGGTAGCCTCTGCCTGCCCATTACCCTGTGGGTAATATGTTGTACTCTTTCTATGCACAATCATGAACTCTTTAGTCAACAACTCAATGGTCTCATTAATGAAGTGACTTCCCTGATCACTGATAAATTCTAAGGGACAACCAAATCGTGTAAGTATGTTCTCATACAGGAACCTTGCTGTGGACTTGGCTGTGTTGTCCCTCAAAGCTTTAGCTTCCACCCACTTCGTAGTATAATCAGTGGCTGTAATTATGTACCTGTTCCGTGTATTCTTGGCTGGTGGGTTAATTGGTCCAACAAAGTCTAGTCCCCATTTCTGAAATGGTTCCGTAGGCATTGTAGGATGCAAGGCCATCCTTCCAGATCTCTGCAAAGGTCCTAGCCTCTGACATTCATCACAACTTTGACAATACTTGTGTACATCTTTGAATAAAGTAGGCCACCAGTAACCTGCAAGTAGTATCTTTCTACTGGTAGTCTCTTCTCCAAAATGACCTCCCACCACTCATTATGAACTTCCTCCAAAACTTTATTTACTTCAGGTGGTACAAGCACGTTTTAGTACTCCATCAGGTCCTAGCTTATACATTCTGCTCCCTACCATAGTGTAAGGTAGAGCTTTGATAGCGATTCTCTTCCTCTGCTCCTTACCATAACTAGGTGGGCATTGACCATGAGTAAGGTAGTATCTGATTGGCCACTGCCAATCTAAACCATTCATCTGCACTTCCTTGCACCTCCATTACAAATAAACTCGCATCAGGTAACTGATCGTCCACTCTCCTGTGGCGGCCTCTCCTGTTGTTAGTCGTGACAAATGATCTGCCACAAGATGCAAACGGCCAGGCTTGTAATAACTTCGAACTCAAACTCATGCAGGATTATTAACCACCTCGCTATCCTTCCACTTATCAAAGGTTTGTTCACCAGATATATCAGAGCCTGGTGATCCACATAAAACATAAACTTTCTTCCCAATAGGTAATGCCTGAATTTCTTGACTGCATAAATCATTGCCAATGCTTCTCTTTTAGTTGTGCTATAGTTCCTTTCAGCACTGTTCATCAACTTGCTAGCATAGTACACAGGTGAATCTATATTTCCTGTAATTCTGGGCTAACACCGCTCCCAACGCTTCTCCTGACGCATCACAGTGAACATGAAATACTACATGCCAGTGAGGGTTAATCATGCACAGGTGTAGTTGTTACTGACAGTGTAAGTTCCTCAAACGCCTGTTGACATTCAGCTATCCAGGCAAACACTGCATCTTTCTTCAGAAGCTTGCTCAATGGTGCTGCTATTTGTGCATACATTTTGACAAATCTTCAGTAATAACTGGTTTGCCAAGGAATCTCCTTAGACTCTTAACATTCACTGGTGGTGGAGAGGCTTTAATGGCCTCTGTTTTCCTGGGATCCACAAGAAGTCCCCTCTTATACACAATGTGTCCCAGAAGCACCCCTGAGTTCACACAGAAAGTACACTTCTCTGGATTCAGGCCCAGACCTCTCATCCTGCATCTGGCCAAGCATAACTCCAATTTATACAAGTGCTCATTCTTAGAGCTGTACACACTGAAATCATCCAAGAACACCTGCATGAAATCATCCAGATACTCATGAAAAGATTCACTTATCACTCTCTGAAAGGTCGCTGGTGCATTACAAAGTCCAAAGGGCATGACTTTGTATGCATAAGCACCCCAGTCTGTGATGAAAACTGTTTTTCCTTGGTCTCCTTCTGCCACTTGCACTTGATTATAACCACTGAAGCCATCCATGAATGAGTACATCTCATGGCCTGCCACAGTGTCCAATACTGCTTCTGTGAATGGCAAAGGAAAAGGATCTTTCTTCGTACAAGCATTCAGCTTCTTGTAGTTCACACATACTCTTAGTTTACCATTCTTCTTGGGAACTATAACAATGGGTGACAACCAAGTTGTATACTCTATTGGGTATATAAACTTAGCCTCAGCCAACTTCTTGATCTCTTCTCCAACCTTCTGTGCGTAGTTGGGATTCATTCTGTACCTCGCCTACTTGATTGGTACTGACCCTGGTTCCAGTTCAATCTTATGCTGACAGACTTCAGGTGGTATCCCTTTTAGATCCTCATAGCTCCAAGCAAATACATCTCTGTATTTGATGAACAAGCTCTTAGCTTCTTCAAAGAATTCTGGCTCCAAATCAGCTCCTACTTTTACCATCCTCGGTTCCTCTTTAGTTCCCATATTCACTTCCCTCACCTGCTCATCAGCTGTGATTGTCCAACCAGGGGGGGTGCTATTCCGTGAGCCTGGAGGCGTGAGCCTGTGAGCCCAGGAAAGCGTGAGCCCAGCACAGGCTCACGCCACGTCAGCATGCAAACAGTGCCTATTTCCGCGGATGTCACCTATTTCCGAGTGGTGTCACCTATTTCCGCGGGTTGATGTGGGGAGAATTGAGAATTGAGAACAAAGTGGTTTGTTTGTTTTTGCAATGTACTCAAGTCTGTGAGGTCCACAAAACAACAAATATATTGAAGGAACAATCCGGGCAGTCCATGCAACCCCCATCTCCAACAATAGTTTGGAACCATGAATGTGAATTCCATGCACACATTGCAAAGAGGACAATAAGGACACACAACCATCCCATTTCAAATTTGTCCCAGAATTAAACCAAAAGAATACTTCATATCAAGTGTCGCAGTCATCACAATCAATGTCCACCTCCTGTGCTATGTCATCTACAAAGATTCTGGCCCCAACACCACGTGTTCTACGAAGGCCATCGCAAGGTGGACTCTGAGTGCCATGAACGGACATGCTTGCTGCGAGTGCCTCCGCATAGACAGGTAGCACACAAGACCGAGGAGGACTGAAAACAAGTCCAAATAGGTGTGATAGCCCAGGAGGGCAAGTGGAAGCACGCGGACTCCTACACATGTCCACAAAATCCCATTTTTAACACAATGATGCAATGCACAAGTCCAACGAAGAGGATGTCTCCCATGTGCACTTTGCCTCAAGAACAGCGATTCTCGATATTGAAACAACAATGCAAGCATGCACAGGTTCAACTTACTCACAGGCAAAGTCGGAGTCCAGCTCCTTGTCAGAAGTCTCCTCTGTACCAGTATCAGCGGGACGGGGCTTCGGAAGGACCTGAGAAGTGTGTCCACCCAAACCCATCAGGAGGTTCTTGTAAATCTCAGCATCCCCTTCAATCCCAAAGACATGTCGCGCACTGGCCTTGCAAGCGTGGTACGAAGCACCTGCAGTGGAATAGAATGAAGTAAGCAGACATTGAAGACACATTCGGAACGGTGGAAAGTGCTGAAAGTGCAAGCTCAATCAAACCTCATGAAATGTGAATGTTGAAGAGACGAACCTGTGCCCATCGACAAATCCAGAACTCTGGCGTCTGTGTAGGTGCAGCACTCCACAATCGTTTGAATGAAAGCCGGGCTCCTCTCCCTCGCCCCTCTCCAAGGAACCCCATTCCCCCTTCGCAAGCACACGTTGCTGTCGACGTAGTTGTGATGCATGTCATCCGTGGGAGGATCTGTCCTGTCATCTATGAACTTGCCCCCGTGAGTGATGGCAAACTCCGTAATGCCGGCCGGAGTCGTTGGTGGATGCACCCGGACGAGACAAACAGCTTCAAACAGACGAGTCTGCGAACATGACATCCACAAGGAACTAAGAACCAAAATAAAATCGGGCCCCTACATATGAGTTGGAGCGACCTATACAACACAATCCCAGAACAAAAAAGAAGAGGAAGAAGAAGGGAAACTCACCATCTCTCCCGGACGATCCCCCTTCGTAAGGTACATGCTGTTCACACAATTCCATGTCTTCACGACTCTCATGCCCGAGGCTTTCAAATAGCTGGCAAGGGCACGGCGACACCGAACATCGATGGACTGGATGAGAACCAAAACACCTGCATCGGAAAGGAAGAAGTTGCAAAAGGAAAAAACCCACCGCCAGTAGCGCTCATCAAATGCATTCCAACCCGGACAAGCACCCGATGGAGGGATATCCGGGACTGCCAACCCATCAGGGATGTCCAAGATGATGAGTTCCGCTGCATATGGCTTCTCCTTCCCGTTCACCCACGATTTGGTCATTTTAGCCTGCAAACAAAAATACAATGGAATTCTGACAAGTTTATAAACGATCCATGCCCACAGCAGACAAAGAGAGCAGAAGCCACAGAACCCAAAGAGAACACGCACCGTGCTGAGGAACTCGACAATCCTCTCCCACACTGGTGATGGCTCGCCCTTGTAATCAGATTTCTTCGACTCCATCATTGCAAGGAACCCGACGTTGGCAATCTCCAACCTGGTTGGACGAATGACCCTCGTGGGATGTTCCACTGCATGGTACGGGTCCTTGGGATCAACCACCCCCTTGTTTTTTCTCCCGGATCCCCTACCATGCGGTGGAGTCTGCTGGACATGCTCCACAGGGCCAATAGCTGCAACACTTCCCTGCCCTTGTGCCACCTTCCCTCTACCCCTTCCCTTCCCCACAACACCAGCAACATCTTTTCCCTTTGCCTTTCTTCCTCTACCCGGGGTATCCTGAGCGGGAGGCTCCTTCTCTGCAAGAGTCCTCAGATTACGCTCATGAATGTCGAGGTCCGCTGCTGCGGCAGTGGCTGCAATACGGTCATTCTCTCTCCTCAAAGACAACTCTACAGCTGGGGTCTCTGAAGGAGGGCAATCCAAATACCAACCACAAGAAGAAAGATGGTCTGGACCCCAGTCATGCAAGATCCCAGCAGTGAACATGGTCTGGTTGCCAGCAGGGACAAGCCAAAGGTCCACGAAATCTGGATGTTTGTCCAAGCAATTCTCTTCCAAGAGAACAAACTTAATGTACCTGCAGGAACAGACACAGCCTCATTTTCCAATGCACATATTGTGTCCCAGCTTTTTCAACACACCAGGAAGACCCCCTTAAACAGTATGCCACACAACACATTGCAACCACAACACAAGCAAAGAGTGCAAGGGTGTGCACCTGTAAAGGCATCGTTTCCAGGCTTCCTCTCCTTTTTCCTGCTGGTCAAGCTCATTTGTTCGACTGATGCCACCCTCCTTGCTGAACTCTCTAAAGAAACCAGAGTGCCACACTGTGGCTCTCCATTTCCTCATGTATGCTTCGAAGGAGACCTTCGGAGCTGTCATAGTGATGCCATAGTCAGCCAGCTGAGTATGCAGAACCGATCGGGCCCTTTCTTCCAACTGCAAAACAATTGAAATGGAAGAATGAACCCAAAAACAGTCACAGCGAATGTAAGAGGCAATGGGAAGAGAAGGACAGGAAAAGAGAAAAGAAAGTGAGATACGAGAGGACATCACACCTGGCTCCAGTAAGTGGCCTTGTGAAGCCAGGTGTCCAGCACATTGTCACTGACAGGAACGACACGCTGGGTCTTCTTCTCCTTCTCTGGCCTTGGGAACATGTGGGTATCCCTAACTGTGGGATCGGAGTTCCATATCTGTAGCCACTTCACCTTCTGTTCAGAAGACACGACGGCGGTAGACAACCTGTGCAACTTCTCCTGGGCCATCTCCGGCTTGCCTGGCTTGTTATAATGGTTTTTTATCTCCAGGAGAAACTGCGGCCCGAATGATGGGTCGGCCATTCTCAACTGCTTCACAAAAGCACTCATTATTGTCCTTCTTGTAGCGTTCATCTCCTTCTGGATGTGACTTTCAACCCCCTTTGCTGTCCTTCTCTCCTCAGGGGTAGAGCTGTAGTATTCCAGTTTGCCACGCTCCCCTGCATCTGCAATGTCTTGCTGCAAGGGAATGCAAGAGAGTTGCATCAATCCAAGGTCAAGGGAGACAGACAGAAACAAACATGTGGAAGCAGGAATATGGAAAGGCCAGATGAAGGAAGATGTATCTCACCGTGTACATGTACTCCATGAAAGCCTCACGGGTCAACGAGTACCATGTTTCCGAAGTCTTGGAGCTTTCGCATTTCTTATACATCTCTGCCGAAAGGATGGTCTTGAAGTTGGTCAAGGGCATCTGCCCGATCCTTTGTATCCTATAAAGTGTGTGAACCAGACTCGTTTTGACATGCGATGTCTCCGTCCCTCTGCAGAATGATATCTGAATTTCAGAATGTAATTCAAGGACTTGAATCAAGGAAGAACGGAACCAGAAGTGCAACATGTACAATGAGAAACCAACCTGTTCACATCATTCATTGCCGTCAGAAGACCCATCATGTTGTCGTCACAATCAAGCACCATCGATCGAACAGAGTAATGCCACTCTTCCTCCTGTGAGTGCAGCCTCCCAATGACAGCCATCCATGCAAGCAACCGGTGGTTGCCATCCCAAACGTGAAACATCTTCCCCGAGAATACTTGGGTGGAAGGTTTCCTGGAGAGAAGAAGTTCGAAGGATTCGTTCACCTGTCTCCAAATGGGGTCCCAGGAGTCGACGATTGACTCATCCAAAAGGAGCTCGTTACCTCTAGAATCCCTAGTAGAAACGTAAAAGACTGCGGATCCATCCAAATACCCATGAACAAACTCGGCCTCCAGCTTGAGAATGTCTTTGACAAGGGGTGGACGAACGACGGGCATGGAAACCAACCTACACAGGGGAATCTTCAACCTCCCACCAGGAGCAAGCATACTTTGAACCACAAGCTGAGAGTTCACCTTTTGACCCCCCAGCATCTCAGCGGCTTTGCTTTCATAAAACTCATCGTCAACATCAACTATGGTCTCCTTCCCCTGACCCTGAGGGACCTCATCCGCCACACTTTGCATTTTCTCCTGCAAGGTTGTTCACTCAAATTCTTATAAGAGAGGAATGAAACGTCGACCGATGCATGAAAAAGTGGGATAAAAAGGTAAGTGTTCTTTGAGCTGCCAGGTAAGTGTTCATTGATCCTCACGGACCTGCACTATGTTCCCGATTTTCACAGGGAAAGAACATTGAAAAGTTCTGCTCAAATATCTGCCCATGAGGGCCGAAAGTTGCGCCCTTCAATATTCATATGTTCTGCCTAAACAGTGTGCGGTTCCGCAGACTGTTTGAGCTGACAGTGAAGGGTTCATTTTATACTCAGAAATGTGCCCCTGAAGTCCAAATTTTGCACCCAGAAACATTGAAATGCTCAGCTCAAACAGTGTGCGTTGCCGCACACTGTTTGGGCTGACAGTGAAGGATTCATCTCATCCTCAGAGGGGTGCCCCTGAAGTCCAAATTTTGCAGCCTGAAACATTGAAGTGTTCAGCTCAAACAGAGTGCGTTGCCGCACACTGTCTGAGCTGGCAGTGAAGGGTTCATTTCACCCTAACATAACAGACATCAAGACCAAATTTTGAACCCTAAAACATTGAAAAGGTCTGCTCAAACAGTGTGCGTTGCCGCACGCTGTTTGAGCTGGTTTTGAAGGGTTCATTTCATCCTCAGATAACAGACAGCAAAGACCAAATTTTGCACCCTTAAACATTGAAATGTTCAGCTCAAACAGTGTGCGTTGCCGCACACTGTCTGAGCTGGCAGTGAAGGGTTCATTTCACCCTCACATAACAGACATCAAGACCAAATTTTGCACCCTAAAACAGGGAAATGTTCAGCTCAAACAGTGTGCGTTGCCGCACACTGTTTGAGCTGGCAGCACAGTGTTCATTTCATCCTGAGATAGGTGCCCCTGAAGTCCAAATTTTGCACCAAGAAACATTGAAGTGCTCAGCTCAAACAGTGTGCGTTGCCGCACACTGTTTGGGCTGACAGTGAAGGGTTCATCTCATCCTCAGAGACGTGCCCCTGAAGTCCAAATTTTGCACACTAGAACATTGAAATGTTCAGCTCAAACAGTGTGCGTTGCCGCACACTGTCTGAGCTGGCAGTGAAGGGTTCATTTCACCCTCACACAGGTGCCCCTGAAGTCCAAATTTTGCACCCAGAAACATTGAAATGCTCAGCTCAAACAGTGTGCGTTGCCGCACACTGTTTGGGCTGACAGTGAAGGATTCATCTCATCCTCAGAGGGGTGCCCCTGAAGTCCAAATTTTGCAGCCTGAAACATTGAAGTGTTCAGCTCAAACAGAGTGCGTTGCCGCACACTGTCTGAGCTGGCAGTGAAGGGTTCATTTCACCCTTACATAACAGACATCAAGACCAAATTTTGAACCCTAAAACATTGAAAAGGTCTGCTCAAACAGTGTGCGTTGCCGCACGCTGTTTGAGCTGGTTTTGAAGGATTCATTTCATCCTCAGATAACAGTCAGCAAAGACCAAATTTTGCACCCTTAAACATTGAAATGTTCAGCTCAAACAGTGTGCGTTGCCGCACACTGTCTGAGCTGGCAGTGAAGGGTTCATTTCACCATCACATAACAGACATCAAGACCAAATTTTGCACCCTAAAACAGGGAAATGTTCAGCTCAAACAGTGTGCGTTGCCGCACACTGTTTGAGCTGGCAGCACAGGTTCATTTCATCCAGAGATAGGTGCCCCTGAAGTCCAAATTTTGCACCAAGAAACATTGAAGTGCTCAGCTCAAACAGTGTGCGTTGCCGCACACTTTTTGGGCTGACAGTGAAGGGTTCATCTCATCCTCAGAGACGTGCCCCTGAAGTCCAAATTTTGCACCTTAGAACATTGAAATGTTCAGCTCAAACAGTGTGCGTTGCCGCACACTGTCTGAGCTGGCAGTGAAGGGTTCATTTCACCCTCACACAGGTGCCCCTGAAGTCCAAATTCTGCACCCAGAAACATTGAAATGCTCAGCTCAAACAGTGTGCGTTGCCGCACACTGTCTGAGCTGGCAGTGAAGGGTTCATTTCACCCTCACACAGGTGCCCCTGAAGTCCAAATTTTGCACCCAGAAACATTGAAATGCTCAGCTCAAACAGTGTGCGTTGCCGCACACTGTCTGAGCTGGCAGTGAAGGGTTCATTTCACCCTCACACAGGTGCCCCTGAAGTCCAAATTTTACACCCAGAAACATTGAAATGCTCAGCTCAAACAGTGTGCGTTGCCGCACACTGTCTGAGCTGGCAGTGAAGGGTTCATTTCACCCTAACATAACAGACATCAAGACCAAATTTTGAACCCTAAAACATTGAAAAGGTCTGCTCAAACAGTGTGCGTTGCCGCACACTGTTTGAGCTGGTTTTGAAGGGTTCATTTCATCCTCAGATAACAGTCAGCAAAGACCAAATTTTGCACCCTTAAACATTGAAATGTTCAGCTCAAACAGTGTGCGTTGCCGCACACTGTCTGAGCTGGCAGTGAAGGGTTCATTTCACCCTCACATAACAGACATCAAGACCAAATTTTGCACCCTAAAACATTGAAATGTTCAGCTCAAACAGTGTGCGTTGCCGCACACTGTTTGAGCTGGCAGCAAGTGTTCATTTCATCCCAGATAGGTGCCCCTGAAGTCCAAATTTTGCATTAAGAAACATTGAAGTGCTCAGCTCAAACAGTGTGCGTTGCCGCACACTGTTTGGGCTAACAGTGAAGGGTTCATCTCATCCTTAGAGACGTGCCCCTGAAGTCCAAATTTTGCACCCTAGAACATTGAAATGTTCAGCTCAAACAGTGTGCGTTGCCGCACACTGTCTGAGCTGGCAGTGAAGGGTTCATTTCACCCTCACACAGGTGCCCCTGAAGTCCAAATTTTGCACCCAGAAACATTGAAATGCTCAGCTCAAACAGTGTGCGTTGCCGCACACTGTCTGAGGTGGCAGTGAAGGGTTCATTTCACCCTCACACAGGTGCCCCTGAAGTCCAAATTTTGCACCCAGAAACATTGAAATGCTCAGCTCAAACAGTGTGCGTTGCCGCACACTGTCTGAGCTGGCAGTGAAGGGTTCATTTCACCCTCACACAGGTGCCCCTGAAGTCCAAATTTTACACCCAGAAACATTGAAATGCTCAGCTCAAACAGTGTGCGTTGCCGCACACTGTCTGAGCTGGCAGTGAAGGGTTCATTTCACCCTAACATAACAGACATCAAGACCAAATTTTGCACCCTAAAACATTGAAAAGGTCTGCTCAAACAGTGTGCGTTGCCGCACACTGTTTGAGCTGGTTTTGAAGGGTTCATTTCATCCTCAGATAACAGTCAGCAAAGACCAAATTTTGCACCCTTAAACATTGAAATGTTCAGCTCAAACAGTGTGCGTTGCCGCACACTGTCTGAGCTGGCAGTGAAGGGTTCATTTCACCCTCACATAACAGACCCTGAAGACCAAATTTTGCACCCTAAAACATTGAAATGTTCAGCTCAAACAGTGTGCGTTGCCGCACACTGTTGAGCTGGCAGTGAAGGGTTCATTTCATCCCGAGATAGGTGCCCCTGAAGTCCAAATTTTGCATTAAGAAACATTGAAATGCTCAGCTCAAACAGTGTGCGTTGCCGCACACTGTTTGGGCTAACAGTGAAGGGTTCATCTCATCCTCAGAGACGTGCCCCTGAAGTCCAAATTTTGCACCCTAGAACATTGAAATGTTCAGCTCAAACAGTGTGCGTTGCCGCACACTGTCTGAGCTGGCAGTGAAGGGTTCATTTCACCCTCACACAGGTGCCCCTGAAGTCCAAATTTTGCACCCAGAAACATTGAAATGCTCAGCTCAAACAGTGTGCGTTGCCGCACACTGTCTGAGCTGGCAGTGAAGGGTTCATTTCACCCTCACACAGGTGCCCCTGAAGTCCAAATTTTGCACCCAGAAACATTGAAATGCTCAGCTCAAACAGTGTGCGTTGCCGCACACTGTCTGAGCTGGCAGTGAAGGGTTCATTTCACCCTCACACAGGTGCCCCTGAAGTCCAAATTTTGCACCCAGAAAATTGAAATGCTCAGCTCAAACAGTGTGCATTGCCGCACACTGTCTGAGCTGGCAGTGAAGGGTTCATTTCACCCTCACACAGGTGCCCCTGAAGTCCAAATTTTGCACCCAGAAACATTGAAATGCTCAGCTCAAACAGTGTGCGTTGCCGCACACTGTCTGAGCTGGCAGTGAAGGGTTCATTTCACCTCACACAGGTGCCCCTGAAGTCCAAATTTTGCACCCAGAAACATTGAAATGCTCAGCTCAAACAGTGTGCGTTGCCGCACACTGTTTGGGCTGACAGTGAAGGGTTCATTTCATCCGCAAACAGGTGCCCCTGAAGACCAAATTTTGCACCCTAAAACATTGAAATGTTCAGCTCAAACATGTGCGTTGCCGCACACTGTTTGGGCTGACAGTGAAGGGTTCATTTCATCCTCAAACAGGTGCCCCTGAAGACCAAATTTGCACCCAGAAACATTGAAATGTCAGCTCAAACAGTGTGCGTTGCCGCACACTGTTTGGGCTGACAGTGAAGGGTTCATTCATCCTCAGAGAGGTGCCTCTGAAGTCCAAATTTTGCACCCTGAAACATTGAAGTGTTCCGCTCAAACAGTGTGCGTTGCCGCACACTGTTTGGGCTGACAGTGAAGGGTTCATTTCATCCTCAAACTGGTGCCCCTGAAGTCCAAATTTTGCACCCTGAAACATTGAAGTGTTCAGCTCAAACAGTATGCGTTGCCGCACACTGTTTGAGCTGACAGTGTAGGGTTCATTTCATCCTCAGATAGGTGCCCCTGGAGTTCAAATTTTGCACCCAGAAACATTGAAATGCTCAGCTCAAACAGTGTGCGTTGCCGCACACTGTCTGAGCTGGCAGTGAAGGGTTCATTTCACCCTCACATAACAGACTCAAGACCAAATTTTGCACCCTAAAACATTGAAATGTTCAGCTCAAACAGTGTGCGTTGCCGCACACTGTTTGAGCTGGCAGCACATTGTTCATTTCATCCTGAGATAGGTGCCCCTGAAGTCCAAATTTTGCACCAAGAAACATTGAAGTGCTCAGCTCAAACAGTGTGCGTTGCCGCACCCTGTTTGGGCTGACAGTGAAGGGTTCATTTCATCCTCAAACAGGTGCCCCTGAAGACCAAATTTTGCACCTTGAAACATTGAAATGTTCAGGTCGAACAGTGTGCGTTGCCGCACACTGTTTGGGCTGACAGTGAAGGGTTCATCTCATCCTCAGAGAGGTGCCTCTGAAGTCCAAATTTTGCACCCTGAAACATGAAGTGTTCAGCTCAAACAGTGTGCGTTGCCGCACACTGTTTGGGCTGACATTGAAGGTTCATTTCATCCTCAAACTGGTGCCCCTGAAGTCCAAATTTTGCACCCTGAAACATTGAAGTGTTCAGCTCAAACAGTATGCGTTGCCGCACACTGTTTAAGCTGACAGTGTAGGGTTCATTTCATCCTCAGATAGGTGCCCCTGGAGTTCAAATTTTCCACCCTGAAACATTGAAATGTTCAGCTCAAACAGTGTGCGTTGCCGCACACTGTTGAGCTGGCAGTGCAGGGTTCATTCATCCTCAGAAAGGTACCCATGAAGTCCAAATTTTGCACCCTTAACATTGAAATTTCAGCTCAAACAGTGTGCGTTGCCGCACACTGTTTGAGCTGGCATTGCAGGGTTCACTCCATCCTCAGAAAGGTACCCATGAAGTCCAAATTTTGCACCCTTAAACATTGAAATGTTCAGCTCAAACAGTGTGCGTTGCCGCACACTGTTTGAGCTGGCAGTGCAGGGTTCATTCATCCTCAGAAGGTGCCCCTGAAGTCCAGATTTTGCACCCAGAAACATTGAAATGTTCAGCTCAAACAGTGTGCGGCGCCGCACACTGTTTGGGCTGGCTGGGAAGGGTTCATTTCACCTGCAGATAACTGACTCCAAGGCCAAATTTTGCACCCTACAACATTGAAAAGATCTGCTCAAACAGTGTGCGTTGCCGCACACTGTTTGAGCTGGCAGTGCGGGGTTCATTTCATCCTCAGAAAGGTGTCGTTGAAGGAAGAATTTTGCACCCTTAAACAGTGACATGTGCAGCTCAAACAGTGTGCGGCAACGCACCACTGTTTGAGCTGCCGCTGAATGGTTCTTTCTTTCACAAATACCTGCCATTGAAAGCCGAATTCTTCACAAATAGGGGTCCTGTAGATTTTACCTTTTTCCTAGCTACTCGAGAAGACTCCCAGTTGCCGGGGACCCTTTCCGCTTCGGGCTGCTCTCTTCGCCGACTATGTAGGTGAGCCTCTCCCCCTTCCTCTTTCCGTGGTCAGATCGTTCGTGAGGCCAGTGTCAACATCTTCCTCCATGTCGTCTGTCTCTCCCTCAGACGCAGTGTCCTCCTCGCCTGTTCCTGGAACTATGGTGGGTTGTTGTTCTTCTCCAGATTCCTGCTCCTCCATCGCCACACTTTCCGTATTCCCTCTTCTTCCTCCTTTTCCTCTTCCTCCACTCTTTCCATCCTCATTCTATATCTAGCTCTATTCCTGTTTCTAGAACTCGTGAAGTATAATGACTTCCTTCTCTTTCTCCTCCGCTGGAAACAAGGGCTCCCCACGATGCCCCTGGAGCTCTCCAGTTTGACGTTTGCAACAAGTGCTGGTATCGCATGTAACAAAATAAAAATGGACGTTGTCAACCGTATTTGGATGCGGGTGTTGATATTGTGTGCGAACGAATTCATCCATTTTGTCGTCTTTGTATTACCCAGCTAATAAAGCGCCGAAGAAAAAGAACATCCGTTGCATGCATTTGCGATATATGTCAGATGTACTCGCCGCCTGCCAATACATGGCGGCCTCCTTGCCTTCTTTCAAATTCGAATGCGCCGTAGAAATGTAGTGCTTTTTCAATTCCGAGCAGTTCTTCCAGATTCGCAATAATTGTTATGCTTCACATATGCATCCACGTGTGTTGTACTGCATGCCCTGTGGTTTTTTTTATGCCGTGACCGTCCCCATGGGGTCATTCGGTATAAAGGATTGTGTCGGATATGACCATGTGTTGCACACATTCGTGCGAGGTATCTCTTGGAGTGTCGGTGTTTGTTCTGTGCTATTCTGGCGCAACACAATCTCATTACAATCGGATCTTCCTGTTTACTGCTCTCCAGGGTTGTTGCCGTCATTTCATAATGGATGGTTTCATGTCATTTTCAGGGTTTGTTTTCCATCCAAAAACAGTACGGCTTCTTGTGGCTCTGGTCTTTCAAAACGGTTTTTCTGGTTGGTGGGAGGTGAAGGTGCACGTCATCCCTACATCCTTGGCATGCATCGCCGGCAGCCTTTGGTTTGGTGCTACCCTTGTTGACCTCAGTTTGCTGGTGGTATTTCCACTTTCGATAATTACGGGCTCTCAGTTCGGGGATTCCGTTCTGAATCGGCAGTTTCGTTCAGTGCTGGAAAACATGTCGAGGGAGCGAGATGCACTCGCTCGATTCCATTCCAATGCAGGTACTCTTCCACTGACTGCCACTGCAGACGACGATGGGTATGCAGTTGTTCATGAGGATGAGCTGGTTACAGTGTTCCCGCTGGAGTTGGGTTCTCTGCTTGTTCAGAAAGAGGTGTATGACGAGGATGGGAATTTGGATTCTGGGCACTTGGAGAAACCCTTGGTTGGCGAGTGTGGAAGGAAGTGGAGAGTCCTTCCAGGAACATACCGTGTCCTTGGAAAAGAGAGAAGACAATCAGCAGGATCAGTCGTTACCCCTGGCACTGCAGCATCGGTCGTGCAACAGAAGGGCACAGTTCCTGTGAAACAAGAGGTGAGCACATCCACTACCTTCGTTACTCTTTCGGACTCGTCCTCGGAGGATGTTTCTGAGATTCCTCCGCCAGTGCAAACTCCCTTATTGGATGATGACGAATTGCAAGAGATAACAAGTGTCATTCAAAATTGAAAGCCCTCGCAGGTGTGCCTGGGTGCAAGAGCGAGCTACGTTTTGTTGATTGGGAGTCCCTTCCAGTGCAACGGGTTCAATACGTGCCAGCTCAGTTTGATGGGGACATCTTGTTTGAGCTCAACCCTCCCACGTCTTCCAGTGGACTGGCTGGGCTTCTGCAGGGCATGGACAAGAAACATGACGGACATCCTTGGTGCAGGACAAAAACTTCGAACATCCATAACGACATTGGCTTGAAATTTCGGAGGTCGGTTTGCGTTGGGCATTGCAAGTGCCTGAATATTTCTTGCCCTCGGCTGAGAAACAGCGCTCAGCCAAACGAAAGTGAGTGGAAGGTGTGCCCCTGAATCCTTTCACCCCAGGGCTTGCACCTCCCAAGACCAATACTTTTGTGTGCAGGTTCTGCAAACTTTCCCGTCCTGTGTTTCTGTTTGCCACGCTCGTATGTATCAGGTGGCACATCGATGCAAGACAATGACTCGTGCCTGCATTCATATGGGTGCACACGAGCATCCTGTGTCCAAAGGGAGTTGCAGGGATAGCGTGGACATCGCTAGAAATCTACTGAAGCAAGAGTTCCATAATGCCCCTTCTGCAACACCTTCTGCTATAGCGCTTGCAGCTAGCAAGGCATTCCTGGAAAAACACATACTGGGTGAAGGGGATGCGACACAGCCAATGCTGGATGCAGATTCCCTTGAGGCAGTCATGGACCATTTTCCGTGTTGAGCTCTCCCAATATTCGAAACCAGGTGAATGCACTCAGAATGGGCACAGGCACTGCTGGATTCATGGACAACATTATGGACCTCAAACGGAGGAGTCGCTATGAATTCATTCAAAACAGTATCTTCCCTGGCCAGGGCTCGTCCAAAGTGTATTTGTTCAAGATGTCCGCTGTGGGCCAAGGCAGTGGTGTGAGCATTGTCCGCCGAATGCAACCTGGAGGAGATTTGGCTAAATGTTGGTTAATGTTTGATCACTGCAAACGGGTGAAGGGTTGGACAACCATGGCGTGCCATGTGTATGATCCAGCGTACCAGCGTGTGCTCTCCATAGCAATTTGTGATATGCAGTCGGAGGACACTGAATCCCAGATGCTCATGTGGAATTCCCTCCTGACCGTCATGCAGCGCAATGGAATACAGAACACAAATTTGCGGGCTTCATGGCTGATAGTGCACAGGCAAATTTCAATGCAGTGCGGCGCGTGTTTGGTTCTGGGGATCCTAAGGTCCCCATGGAAAATAGGGAGCGCACATGCCTCTTCCATTGGAGTCAATCTCTGGCACGTCATACAAAGCGCTGCATTCGCCCTGACCTTCAGTTGGAGCATAGAAGGCTCTGTCTGAAGTACAAGAATGCCACCTCAATGGGAGAAGCTGAGAGCACTTACCAGGCAATCCGGGCTTGGTGGTTCTCCGCTGGTGCTGCTACAGGTATCCACCTGAAGGAGTTGGAGGACTGGTTGGTTTTCTGGCACTTCAGGTACAGACAGTGGGAGCTTTCAATGACGACGGTAAGCCTCACAAGTTTTCCTTAAACACAAATTGCACTTTGCATCGTGCCTGTTCATTTGGGTTGTTCGATTGTCACTTGAAGAACCTCTACCATTTCTTTTCCTTCCTCACATTTCCATGCAATGCCTCCTGCAGGACATGTCCTTGGAGGACTTGGCCGAATGCCATCGTGTAATTTGGCAGAGACTGTTCACAACGCCTGGATGCAACAGTCTACCAAAGCAGGTCGTGACTTGTATGTGGCCACTGCTGATGACATGGTGCGGGCACTTACACAACAAACCAGGTACCGCAATTTTCTGATGGGACGGGGTGGAGGGAAGGGCCCCGATTCGACTTTGTTGATGCTAAGGGCTGCGAGTAGGTCCGGAGACCCGTCAAAGATGGCCAGAGCTCTAAACAGGTGCACTGAAGGCTCCCCTCTGCCAATCCAGGCTCCCCCATTTGGAAGGCGAGGGAAAGATTGGATCATGGATCATGCAAAAGGAAATTAAACACTCTTCCAGGGTCAGATGGAGATTCCCATAGGCCAGACAGGGTCAATTTCTCTGTGCCAAAGGTGTCTCCAGTGCAGACTAAGTCCTGTGCCGGCCCCTTCCCAGGTGGGTCCTCCTCCTGTGGAGCAGGTGCAGAACATGCAAGCATAGCAGCGGAAATCCCATTGGAGGAGGTGGTGGCCATGGTGCAGGAATCTGATTGCATTGATAGTGACTGGCATATAGAACGCACCCCACCAGGATCTAGAGTGGCTTGCATGGCAATTCGGACCCCTCTTTCAAGAAATGCAAATCAAAAATATGCAAAGGCTCCAGGGGGACTCCAGCTCCAACATTCACAGGGTTGTTCCGACCTTACCATAGTGGGGAGTCAAAAGACACAAGTTTTGGTTCTGCCCAGACGATATGGCACGATGCGTGAAGGGAACAGTTCGTCCTTCCGTGATAATGAAGCCCCCTCCCCCCGCAATTTGGCCTGTGAAAATTGGGACATCGCTGTCCTCAACCGAGATAAGCATGCTGGAGGAGGGAGGGTTTTGTCTTGCACGGTCCCGGGTGGTGCCCTTATGCACTGTCGGCACAGATGTGCCACATGCTCCGACAATGCCTCCACCCGGTGCCGACTCCCACCCAACAAAAAGAGATGGAAAAACAGTGCGCCGTGTTGCTTTGTGCAGATCACGAATGCAAGATGGAATCGGCTAGAATTTTGCAGGCTACGGTGACTCGTATCACCGAAGTCCCTTCCCCGGGGTATGGACGGATTTACACAGTGCTGTCAATTGGCTCAGTTCTTCATGCCAAAGAATATCAAGTTACCATTGGGAATTTCCCATCGTGCACTTGTCCGGATTTTGTAACGATGCGTGAGGGCGCTCTCGGCATGAGAGGGAAGTGGGTCCCCTGCAAGCATCAATATTACATATACCTTGTAATTATGTGTTGCGACGGTAAGAGAGACCAATTCATTCACCAAGCCACACTAGGCTACGGAGAAGTCATCACCCTTCTGCAGCGGGACACCTCGCGTAGAGCTCCGCCAACTTCTCTTTGAACACATACGAGCCATGCCCGCTTCCCATGCTGGTTTCCAGGTTGCCGTGTGAAGACTTTTCATTTTATGACAAACATATACATTTCGTTCACTTGTGAGGGCAAATGCACTTGCGATTCATTGTAAGCGTCTCTCTGTGAATTGAAATAAACTGTGTCAATCATTCTGAGCTCAAATCTGCCATGTTACATATTCCTCTTTTTTGGCACGCATTGCAGACATGGTGCATGGTGGCCTCCTTTGTTTTGTCCACGGTAATAGGCCCTCTTCCTGCAATCCTCGCCTATAGGACCTGCTTCTCCAGCAGATTCATGCCGCTCACGCTTCCCTGAAGCGTGAGCTCAGCTCACGCTTCAAAGCTTGAACGTGAGCTCAGCTCCCAGGCTCACGGGGCTGGGCTCACGCCGTAGCTACGCTGCCCTTACATAGGAACCCTTGCACCAAAAACCTTTTAAAAACCTTTGTCTTTTCCCCGATGCAGATGAGTCTCATGACCAATCAAGTGAGCGTTCAAAAACCTTTTTGAAACGTTTCACGAAGTTGTGTATGGGGCCCCTCCACAATGCGATACAGGGGGCGTAGGGGGCGCGCAGACGAGCGATGGGCCAATTTCCGCCCCGCAAAGCGACGATGTACATGACGAGGACATCATTCCAAGTCAATCTGCCGTTGTATCTTTGTCGCAGGTTGGTGAATTGTACTCAACCCAGCTGCACTTAGGGGTGAACCTAGCAGACTTGACGCGGGATTTGCCCATGATTTCTGATACTGATACTGAGATGATACATCAAGGTGGAACACCCAAGTGCGAACCTCTTTGTCCGCAGCCCCAGTCATTTCTTTTGAAGGTCTTAATCGAAGAATCGGGGACCGGCTTGACCCAGAGTCTGTGTATGACTTTGAATCTGGAGATGCTGGGGTTGAACCCTCGATGCAGCAATGTAAGTATTTGTCAGGATCATGTGGTCAACCTCTCTCAGAATGACCCAGCCTTCGTGGGTCCCATTGATGCGCAGGGTGACTCTGCAAGGGGAGGATGCCCTGAAACCGAGGGTTACACTGCACCTGAGGGTGACACTGTGCAGAGAGGAGCAACAGGGAAGGAGGGTACACTGCACCTCAGGGTGACACTGTGCAGAGAGGAGCAACAGGGAAGGAGGGTTACACTGCACCTCAGGGTGACACTGTGCAGAGAGGAGCAACAGGGAAGGAGGGTTACACTGCACCTCAGGGTGACACTGTGTAGAGAGGAGCAACAGGGAAGGAGGGTTACACTTCACCTCAAGGTGACACTACGGATACCGGTGTGGCTGACAATGTCGTGAGGGACATTGTCGTGGGTGACACACCATTGCCCGTGAACACTGCAACTTCCGTTGAGAGTGACATTGACATGGGTTACACTGATAGGGGTGACACCCCACAGCCAACCCACATGGTAGATGTCAGTGAGTGTAACACTGTCATGGATGACATTCCACTACCACTAGTCGTGGAAGGTGACACTCCTTTGCCACGGCC
>JAKLZA010000033.1:0-11000 GCA_030704615.1 Takakia lepidozioides
TGAAATACAAATGTTTGCAGGGTATGAATTTACCTCTCTTGCCCAAACTGGTTGATAGCATATTCACAAAATCAGGACATGTGCAATTGGGGAAATTGGAAACCGTGATGTCGTAGGTCCTGTCATGAACAGCAGATGTGGAAGTGATGATTGTGAATACCGACCATATCCTGGATCGGGTACTTCCGTGGTGCTTCCAACACGAGCTTGGAGCATTCTTGCGGACTCCACTTTGCCAAAGTGTTCAGCGGTTGGAGGGAAACGCCGAACGAGCTTTCCATCTCGTTTGGTTGGCCACAAGTCAGGATTTGCCGGGGGGACCCGGGAGGACGCAGGAGTAGTAGCACATGCATGGAGTTGGGGTTGTCTCGCAAGGGAAAAACCTGCCTCCTCCAGCATTTCAATCTCCTGAAAGCTGAGATGTGTTCCCACCTTCACGGGCCAAACGGTTGGAGGAGATGGCTTCATCACTACGGAAGGACGCACAGTTCCATGCACACATCTGGCACAATCATCTGCGCAGAACCAGAACTTGTGGTTCTTGGCTTCTGGTTGACCGTATGGACGCATCAAGCCCGTGAAAGTCGGAGCAGGAGTTCGGGCACCACCTCTGGATATAGATGAAGTGCACTTCTCGAAATTAGTTGCCCTGATCGCTGTACATTTCACACGAGACCCGACACTTGTGCGTTCTATGTGCCAAACGTGGTCGGGGCATGCGGACTCAAGCACATCAAGGGGGTTGTTTCTCTCCTGCACCATTTCAGTGGCACGGTTTGATGCTGGAGCTTGCCGTCGTGTTGGAGGTTCCGGACACGGAGCTGTCATGCAGGGGAACACGAGGCTTCGAGAAGTTATCACGGTCTGCCCTGTGGGAATCTGAATCCGAACCAGGTGGAGTGTTCAATTTCCTCTTACAGGAGCCGAATCTCTCCTCCCCTTCAAGATGTGGAACTCTAGAAACAAGTGGCGTTCCCTGGGCATACATGCTCACCGCCCGTGCTATCTTGATTGGATCCCCAGATCTGTTTGCAGCACGCAACATCAACTCCGATTTGTCCGGACCCTTGCCACCAACCCCACCTCGTAAGAAATCACGGTATCGGGTTTGTTGTTGCAAGGCACGTATCAAATCATCTGTTGTTGCCACATACAAATCCCGACCTCTTTTCCCAGACTGCTGCAACCATGCATTGTGCACAGTTTCTGCCAAATTGCAAGATGGCATGTCTGCCATTTCCTCAATGGACATGTTCTGCAAAGAGGATAACCACACTTCAGAATAGTGCACAGGAAACAACATAAAGAAAGCAACAAAAATATGGAAAGCAAATGTATGAATAAAGCATGAAATAGAAGCCTCGTACCATTGTCATGGCTGCTCCCCACTGTCTATACCGGAAGTGCCAAAACGCCAGCCAATCTTCCAATGCTCTCATACTCTCAAGTGATGCAGCTCCAGAAGAGAACCACCAGGCACGAATTGTCTGGAACAAAGTGTCCGCCTCCTTCATTGTTCTAGCATCTTTGTACTCTTTGCACAATTTACGGTGCTGAGTCTGCATCTCTGGTTTGATGTCCGACTTTGTATGTTTTTCCAGAGATTGTGTCCAATGGAATAGACATGTACGCTCTCTTCCTGGCATAGGCACTTTTGGGTCGCCCGATCCGAAGACAATACGAATAGCATTGAAATTTGCTTGAGCACTATCCGCCATGAAACCTGCGAAATTTGGAGATGGCAGCCCATGGCAGCCCATGACACGTATCAGGGAATTCCACATGAGCTTCTGGGATTCCGTATCCTCGGATTGCATGTCACAAACTGCAATTGTCATAACTCGTTGGTACACTGGATCGTAGACATGACAAGCCATTGTCGTCCAATCCTTCACTCGTTTCACATGATCAAACATAAGAAAACAGTTCTGCAAGTCCCCAGTCTTCTGCATCCGCTTCACGAGGCTAACCCCACTGCCCTCCCCAACAGTCGACATTTTGAAAAGAAAAACTTTGATGGCACCTTGACCTGGGAATACATTGTCCTGGATGTAATCGTACTTGCTCAGTCGTTTCAATTCCAAAATATTGTCTATGTAGCCTCTGATCCCAGAGCCCATTCTCAATGCATTGATCTGATGCCGAATGTTAGGTGAACTTAAAGTGGAGAAATGATCCATGACCAGGTCCAATGCTGCACCGTCAAGTTTAGTCCCCACAGAATCTCCTTCACTCAAAATATGGCTTTCCAAGAAGGACTTGCTTGCGCCAAGAGCAATTGCAGATGTTGTTGCGGATGGGTTTCTCCCGAACTCCTGTTTGATCAACCTCGATACTGTCTCAACACTCTCCCTGTAATCCCCCTTCGAGACAGGATGGTTATGGAATCCAAAATGCACACAAGCTCTCGTCATTGTATTCAAACGGTGGACAACATAGTACATTCTTGCTCCGCAGAGCGCCAAGCAGGATGGCACAAGTTTGCAGAATTTGCAGACGAAAGTGTTTGCCGGTGGAGGGGCAGTCCCAGGCTGAAATGGATTCTCCGCCAGACCCTCCCATTCGCTTTGATTATGAACTCCAGACTGAAGAAAGTGTCTGCAATTCAAATTATCACACCTAAGGTGTCCATTGCAAACTGTCCTCCTGAAAACAAGCTTGTCATCATTCTGAATATTGGATGTTTTTGTTCTGCACCACGGGTGCCCGTCGTGTTTCTTGTCCATTCCATGCATCATGATTGTTACACCTCCAACTCGCGGAGGAGGAGGCAGCTCGAATAGGATATCGCCATCAAAAGTCTCCGGCAAGAACTTCACAGGCACCTGCTTCAAAGATTCCCAATCAATTCCCCGCAACTCGCTTTTGAATCCAGCCATTCCTCCCATCGCCCGCAATTTTGGAATGACACTACAAATCTCTTCTTCATCAGCTTCTGCAACCACAGTAGGAAGGACTGGATTTGGAATTTCACTTATGTCATCATCGGAAGAATCCGAAAGCTCAACGATTGGAGTGGAGGAAGTCTGTTCTTTTTTCACCACCACCTCCCTCTTGTCTTCAACGACCGAAGCAGCAGTCCCGGGCGTCACATATGACCCAAGGGACTTTCGCCGAGGCTCTCCAAGTACTCTGTATCGACCAGGACGCACTCTCCACTGGCTGATATGAGCCGTCTCATCACGGTTTTGGAAAGAATATTTCACCAACTTCCCTTTCAGATCGTAAACCTCTTTCTCCAAAAAGATGGAGCCATTCTGCAGCTGAAAACGGGTAGCCAAGACATGTTCCAGAACAATTGCAAATCCATTGTCAAGGACTTCCTGGGAGAACGGCACTGGTTTGTCGTCTGAGAAGAACTCCGCTTCAGAGGAAGCCATCTTCCTTCCTCGAGTATGTTTGTACCTTGCTATCGCAGATCTAGTGTAAATCGGTTTACTGCTGTCTCCAGAACACAGTTGAAGAATGAGCAGAGCATATGGCGGAGGAAGCTCAGATAACGACTGTGCATATTCTGTTATTCATTCCAGATATGCAGCCGTCCATTTTAATTACTTTTCTTGTGGGCCCAGTGGTCAGAGAATCCATAGGGGCAGTGTCGGCAACTGTTAAACCGTTAATCAGAACCTCATCAATAAACCCAATAACAAAGCCGACTTCCTGGAAGCATGCCACAGGATCCGAGAATGGGATTGCAGATTAAGTAAATGTATCTATATACTACTACCAATGATCATGCGCACCTGGAAAGTTCCAAATGTGCAACGAATGTGGGGTTTGGATAACAAGGATGACCGTGTATGATATTCCAAAATTTGTCATCAAACTCTCGTTCATTTATATTTATTTGTTTAAGACTGCGCATCAATTTCTGGGATTCGCTGTTCTTTTTAAATATTGAACCAGTTATAATTTAGAACACGCCGTTTTGTTTTGGGCGGCACACGTCAGACATCCATAACTGAATACGAACAGCTGTACACCAATTGCTGGCATGTGCACTAATACGAAACGACTATGTGTAACGGTCACGCGGGAGGGAATCCGATGCTTCTAGAGACACGCAAGAACACAGGCAATCCCGCAAGAAATCGGGAGTCACTGCGTTTTTCTACTTTTCGCGCTTAGAGGGAGAGTGGTAGTCAAGCTGGAGAGGGTTCCTTCTAGAATACGAAAGAGAAGAAAGTCTCTTTATTTTACTTCCCTTAGAGAGAGACGCAGAGCAAGAGAGAAAATGACGAGGCGTCGTTTGTTGGAGAACACAGGGCCAAGGCAGCAGGTGAACGCGGAGACTGATTCACAAGAGCAGACGGAGACTGAGGCAGCGGCTGCGACACAGTCGGCGATAAGAGTGCGCCAGCCTGTGGAGGCAGAGATGAATCGCAGGGACACTGAAGAAGGTGGAAGCACGCGGAACGCCGAACCTGAAGAAGGTCAAGAAACCCTTGCGCAGACAGAAACTCCAGCAGATGTGAGAGGGAAGAGGAAAGCTGCAGAAGGGGATCAAAGTTCAAAACCTAAGAAGGTGCCAGTAAGTTTTATCATATAGTCTATGTGATTGCCTTTCAAGGAGTCCTTCCTCTTCCATTCTTTAGCAGGAACTACTGAATCGCGAGCGTCGTTAACGCCATTCGATTCTGCTCATGAGATTTATGTACCTATGTGTTTGAAGAGAGAGTCTGCACTTACTATTCTCCCTAAACTACACTGAATGTCGTTGCCGCCAATCAGTTGCACATATATGTCATTACACAACACCGATCCGGCAGGTTGTTATCTTTTGTGATTGTCGTTAACGCCGTTCGCTATCGCTCTCACTTTTGTTTTGAATACGGCAGTCTCGGCTTTGCATGTGTAGATTGTGCTGAATTCTTTCACACCATTCATGGTGAGTTTCCTTGATACAGAGTGATTGTCGTTACCGCCATTCACTATTTGCAAATCACTTAGTCAGAACTGAATGGCATCGTGCAGAAAACTGTGAGGTCGAAGCCTACAGGATCAGAGGGGAAAGGATCTGGAGATGGGGACGAGTCCGCAAAAAGCTCAGAGAATACAGATGAAGCAGATGAATCCGAAGTGCACTACCTTGACAAGGTGAAAGAACTCATGTCATTCCAGAAGGTAAACTCTCAGGAGGTTATAAGGGACATGCTCGTATCTGGAGGGCGTCTGGACATACCTCTGTGCCGGATGATATCAATGCCTGTTGTGCGTCCACCTCTTTCCCATGACATAACAAAATTGGAGAGTGATTTTGTGCATGGATATAGACTTGGTGCACAAGTTTTTTATGTGTCACTGACGGATATAAATGGGAAAAGCACATTAGTTTCTCCAGAGATCAGTGATAACTGGGATGAGTGCTGGAAAGATGCCAATGAGGAGTTCGAGCTGGGCCTCATGATGGGAAAGAACACCCAGCAATTTTGCAACCACATGTTCTACGTCTGGGACGGCAACCACCGATTGCTGGCATGGATGGGATACATTCAGAAACACCATTCGAAAGACAAAGACAAGCATGTTGCTGTGGAGGCAATGGTTTTGGATCCAGGAAACGACATCGCTAGGCTTCTTACAGCTATGCACGACGTGAACAAGTAAGTCATCCAGGAGATTTGATTCCCTCTGTAGTGTCTTGTTGATCCTCAAAAAACAGTGTTAAGGAATGCAATGTTTTCAATGTTTTTGCAGATCGACAGAGAAATCGCATGTGACAACAAGCTTGGTTCACACACTATTCCGAATTCAGAGGATTGGTCTGATGAAGCTGGATGATTTTCGGACAGTACTACCACCCAATATCATCAAGAAGTGCGAAACAGGAAGAGCTGCAGGCACTTGGTATTCTTTGACACGAGAGGCGTTTCTGGAGTACATGTATGCGGTAAGCCCGAGTCTGTAATCTGTTTACTTTTCGAATACATGTTTAGAGTCCCTTCGGAGCTAATCACTACTTGAATGAATGCAGCAAGAACTGGCAGAGGCAGCTGAGAAGGGAAAATCCGAATATTACCGCACTACACCAGAGGAACTAAGGACATCAAAGGGTGTGGAAGCTGCAATAAAGAAGGAGTTTGAGATGCGAAGAACCAAATTGATGTCAGCCTTCGGAAAGCAGCTTAGAATAGTAGATCCTGGACTTGGTCCTGAGTTCCTTCAGCAGATCAAAACACACTATGACAAGCATGTGCATCCGGAGATGCAGCAGGAGAAATTGCACCGGCTGGCCATATCGATGGTCGACCCACAAACAAAAATAAGGTGGCTGGAGATATGGAACTCAGATCAAACAGTAAAGGACTTGAATCAGTTCCCAAAGAGCACCATACAGCCTGGCACAAAGGTGGAAGGAATCAGTGATTTGGTGTTTGATAACTGGCTCCACAAGGCTACATTTTGGAGTCAGGTGTGTATTCGAACATGCTGTTTCTTCTCTTCAAGTATGTGATGTGTTTCTTTTTTGCAATTCTGACAAATATACTATTTGCAGCTCGAAAAGCGCGCCGTCATTGTGCTGGATCAGACTTTGAAGGACCTGAACATTGCGATTGTTTCCCCTCCCCAAATGTCATTGGAGGCATACATAAGGAAGTGGAGAGGTCTCACCTGGAGATACTGTTTTTTCCGGGAGTTCTCCAAAGATGGTAACATTTTACGGTCCAACGACTTTGACAGTCAGGTTGGAGGAGAGTGGGCCATGATGCGAGTTGTGTACAGGTGAAATGTCATACTTGAAACTCTACTGTTTTTTTGGGAAAAATTGTGGCTTCATATGGATTGCAATCTTAGATCCAGATTGAATGTCGTTGACGACATTCACTTCTTTGTCTGAGTCATTCTTAAGCGAGTATATGAATTCACCTGGTTAGGATCTAAGGGTGCAATTATATTGTCCCTGATTAGAATTGATAATGTCCTTGAATGGCGTTGACGACATTCACATACGGAGTTGTTGTGTGGTCCTCAAGGTTATTTAAATTTTTGTAATGTCCATAGAGGTTACAATGAGGGTTGATCACTTCATTTTGCTGAATGTCAATGCAGACATTCAGTTGTTCTGCATTGTTTTTTCCTCTTGCGATGAATATGGAGGCTTGATAAGCTCTGTTTTAAGAAATCCAAAGTGAATGTCGTTGACGACATTCACAGCTGTGTCTGTATTATTCAAAAACGACAAATTCAATTTCATGGATTGGGGAGCTAAGTAATTGGTTTCTTTTTTGTATTTTTGTGAATGGCGTTGACGCCATTCACATACAGTGATGTTGTGAGGTCCTCAGTGATAGGTTCGTTATGAATGTGCATTGAGTTTTCCTGGATGGTTCCTTACTCAATTTTTTATTTCCATCCTGTGATTTTGCTTCATTTCAGTAATAATTTGGCTTCATTCTTGAATGTCGTTGACGACATTCACTTCTATGTCTGTGTCATTTCTAATCGCTTATTTGCATTCACCTGGATTAGGATGTATTTACAGTGTCATGGAATGGAATGTTCTGAATGGCGTTGACGACATTCATATCTGGAGCAGTAGTGTGGTCCTGAAAGGTCCTTGGAGCAGTTGTCAGAGCCATTTCAATCCATGTTTTTTTCTTTCTGTTCTACTTGCATCTTACTCACTGAGCGCTTTTGTGGGTTGGGATTCATCTCCTTTTTTCAGGTACACGAAATATGTGCTTATGGAAGGAAATCACCTGAGCGGAATTCCCGACTATCTTGACATGTGGTCGGACCCTGCAAACGATCCAACCATGTATACTGCAGGGATATTGAAGGACTGGAGTCCTTCTCACTTCAGAGACTGTGGGTGGTACCTTGACTGCCCACCTGAGCACACGACCTTTCAAGAACAGCATATGAAATACTTGAACAATAACGCTGAGATGCTGGCGCCTTTGACTGACGAAGAGTATCAACGAAACATAGCAACCTTGGCTGCCAAGGAGCCTGATGCTCAGGGAACGCCGCAGAAGGGAAAGAAGGCGGGCCGCAAACCAAAAGACAAGGCTGTTGATGTCATAGCCATCTCACCAGCAAAGCCAAAGGACAAAGACAAGTCCAAAGAGAAGGAAAAGGACAAGGGGAAGGAGAATGAAAAGGAGATGGAGAGTGGGCAGGACTTTAGTGCTGGAAGATATACCCGCACTCTTCAGTGCGTGTTCGATGCCAAGCCACACCCTTCCCGTTCTGATTCAGCAGGAGAGATGAAAATTGTTAATGAGGGTTGGCTTTCGATGATGCAGAGTCGAAAGAGAGGATACACTGGGGTGCCATCCCCTACCTGGGACAATATAATCTCATTCCTCAATCTGGTGAGAATTCCATTTCTTTCCTTTTTCTCTGAATGTTTCGTTGGCAGTATTTCAGTCTCGTTCTTTGAAAACATTCTTGCCATCGTTCTTATAAAAAACATGTCTGTTGCAGGTGAGCACAGGTCCCACCTTCGTGTGCGGTGTGCAGAAAACTTATGCGGCCGACATTGTCATTCTCGACATCCCGGATGGCCAGGCTGTGCCAGAAGTTCTTCCAAAGGGCAAGACGCCAGGCTGGAACAAATTCGAGGACAACTACTGGAGTTGGGTATTCGGGTTCTGTAACAATTTCCTCTCTGATGCAGGGACACTTCTGCTTTTTCAGTCATGTGACAATGATAGTCGTCGGGCATTGGCATCATACCTCAAGTCTTCAGGGTTTGAAGTTTTGCGCACATGGAATTGTGTGAACAGCCTCTACCTTGTGAAAGGGGGTTTCCCTGGTCAGCTGGTATGCCGTCTGCCTTCTGCTTATGTGCTTTGATCATGAGTTTCAATTTTCTCTGCAGCTCCACTCTAGTAGAATGTTTTATGATCGACACCGATCATCAACGATTCATGGTTTTTTGGTGTCAGAGTTCTGAATAGCCGATGTACACACTTCCACTTTAGATTGTGTTTACCACACTAACCTGCTATCTTTGGCAGACGAGGATGTTCGAGGCGATCTGCCTGCGGAGGATTCGCACATCAAAGACACCATCCTCCATCCGCAGCTTTGAGATTTCTGACCAGGGTTGTTTCGTCAACCCCCCCTATGAGCCCCATGTCGATGACATTTTGTACAACTTCATGCAGTCCAGTCAGACTCTGAAGAGACCAGATGGCACTCCCTGGAGAGGTGCAAAGGAAAAGTCACCAGCATTCATGCAAATACTGCTGGAGTCATGCAGCCACCGCTCTGCACGGGTGGTCGATCTTTCTGTGTCCACAGGTTCGTTTTCTCCCTTCCGAATTGGTTTCCTTTCAACAGTTTCATCTGCTTAAATCCCCTCCTCCAAACTGTTATGTTCTCCTGTCTGGTGCAGGAGCAACTTACCACGCATGCAAGGCAGGCGGAAGAAGCCTTTTTGGTATGGAGGGTGATTCTGACCTCTACAACACAGTGCTCCTCCCCCTTTTGTCTGGCTCCACTTCAGGCACACAGACTGATCGGATTCATTCGAAATGATGACGATCCCGAAGATAAGCAGGTCGACAACGACTTTTCATGTGAGTAAGTGCTAAACCCTCTTTGGGAGTCATACTCAATTTCTCGATAACATCAAAGTTACAGTAATAACTTTTTCAGGCTGTCTTTCAGGAAAGCCAGCGGTGGATCTTCAGGAGATACAGTCATTTCTGGCGAGTCTGTTTTCGACAGCCCCCTTTCCAATTTTCTGCTCCCTGTTTATGCCGAAGCAATGGCACTTCACGCGTCCGAGTCCCTATCCCCTGACTTTTTAGTGGCCAGCCGTAGGTGTATCCAGCGTGGATCCGGTGTTCTAAAATACTTAGACTTAGATGCAGAGGAAGAGGGGATACATTGTACTGACTCTGAGTCAGACTGAACTGTATTCTTTTAATATTCATTTTCATATTATCTGGAAACGTTGAATCCCCTTACTCTACCGTAGTTGTTCCTTTAGAACAAATAATAATCACAGAATCAACTTTCGTTTAAATTGCTATATGTATGAATCCATCTCACAAACCTTCCTGACTCTTCTCATATCCATTGTGCATTCATCTACACTGTATTCATGCGTGCTCCATTCATGAAAGCTTCCTTTGTACAACATCCATTGTACATTCATCCTCTGTACTCTTTAATCCACCCCACAAACCTTCCACACTCATTTCATATACTTTGTGCATTCGTCAAAAGATTTGGTCATGCATCTTCCTGTCATGAATTTTTGTCATTGCTCAACATCCATTATACATTCATCCATTTTACTCTTATCCATCCGTCATTCATCCATCTACATAGATTTTTCAAACTCATCCATCTGTTTATCATCCAACTGTACATTCATCCATCATTTATTCAATGCCTTTTATTATGTCGTCCAGCTTGTTTCCGCGGTAAAGGGTGCCAATCCGCGGGAATACACTCCACTTCTTTCTGGGTGCGTGGTGACTCGGCCTCCACGTGTGATGACGTGGACTGAGACCCGTGACGTGGCATTTGCGCAAGGTGACGTGGCGTGAGCGCAGTCGCGCTCACGTGACCAGGCTCACGCCGAGGCATCCCTACCTCGCAGGGTCCTCCAATACTCCTTGAAGGACCCCAAAGATCCTCCAAACACTCCTCCAAGGGCCCTCAAATATCTTCCAAACAATCCTCCAAAGACCTTTAAATTTCACCAAGTCCTTTCATTGTTGATATCCTAACAGAGGTATAGTCTGAGGTTGCTAGGGTCCCTTATGTTGATGATACCTTTACAAAGGTATAGTCTGAAAATGAGGGTTCTGTTTGGTATACTAACAGAGGTATAGTCTGAGCTGATTAGGGTCCACATATGGTGATACCTCAACAGAGTTATAGTAAAAGGGACAAGCTCCTGTTTGGTATACTAACAGAGGTATAGTCTGAGCTTATTAGGGTTTATATATGGTGATACCTCAATAGAGGTATAGTAAAAGGGACAAGCTCTTGTTTGGTATATTAACAGAGGTATACTAGTCTGAGCTGATTAG
>JAKLZA010000035.1:0-18000 GCA_030704615.1 Takakia lepidozioides
GAAATGAGAAGGCACTGCACAAGGAAGTGACAGATACCATAAGGGAAATGTAGAAGAGTACTGATATTCCTATGGCAAATTCCTCTGATTCTGAAAGGAGAAGAGGAAGTGAGTGAGGATGAAGAAGGAAGAAAGAAGCTGCCAGACATGCAGTAATGAAGGGACTTTGGCTGAAGTATATGCAGACCAAAGCGGAGATTTACCATTGCAGACAGCTATTGGCTGTGGCACATTATTGAGACACAGGCTGTATCAAGCAATCAATCGAATTGCCCATGTGATAGGGAACACAGACCTGAACAGCAAGGTGACCAATTATAACGTGGAAGCGGAAGGGCGAGAGAAACAGTCATGGACTTTGATGATTCTATGCCAAAATCCAATTGAGAATTGGAAGCACAGAACTAACTGATGTACTGATTGATGGAGGCTCTGGAGTGAATATCATGACAGACCAATTAAGGCAGAAAAGCTTGGTCAAGTAACATGAAACCAGCCCCTTTA
Source organism: Takakia lepidozioides (assembly GCA_030704615.1). Taxonomy (NCBI): domain Eukaryota; kingdom Viridiplantae; phylum Streptophyta; class Takakiopsida; order Takakiales; family Takakiaceae; genus Takakia; species Takakia lepidozioides. The sequence continues at coordinate 505 of JAKLZA010000035.1, forward strand.
CAGTAGTAACAATGGCAGATCAAAGAAGTGTACAGCCATTGGGATTGATAAGAGGAAGTTAAGATACAGATTCAAAAATGATCTTTATGATCACAGTAACTGTGTTGAAAATGGATGAAGTCATGGTAGCTTACTCCTTATTGTTGGGACGTCCGTGGCTGAAACAGGCCAGGGATTCCATGACTGGAATCCCAGTTACTAATCTGCATGATGGGATGCACAAGATACAAATTACCACTAAGAAATCTAGTAGATTTACCTGCTACGAGAAAACCTCGAGGGGTCGGAGTATGACTGGAGGGGAGAGAATTGATGAGGAATAAGAATCTACCTGTTCGCTGCACACCCAGAGTGGGGAAGGGTTGCAGAAATGCAGCTGGAAGGCCTAAGTTGTTTAAAAGGTATTTGTGTGGTGTAGTGAAGCAACACCAATGAATTGAAACAAGCAGTTACCCACCACATTCTATGAAGAAGAGAGGGAGACAGGAAATCCTAGAGGAACAGCCACTGGAGTTACAGATGAAGTGTGACTGGTTGGACAATCACAGCGGATGAGCAGGTGAGGTGAGAGAAGTGAATGTGGAACTGAAGAGGAACCGAGGATGTAAAGGTAGGGCTGATTTGGAGCCATAATTCTTGGAGGAGCTAAGAGTTTTTCAAAATACATAGATGTATTTGCTTGGAGCTACGAGGTCTAAAAGGGATACCACCTGAGATATGTCAGCATAAGATTGAAACTGGAACCAGGGTCAAGTACCAATCAAACAGGCAAGGTACAGATGAATCCCAACTATGCATAGAAGGTTGGAGAGAGATCAAGAAGTTGGATGAGGCTAAGTTTAATACCATGAGTATACAAACTTGGTTGTCACATGGTGATAGTTCCCAAGAAGAATGGAACTGAAGAGTTTGTGTGAACTATAGAAAATGATGCTTGCACAGAAGAAAGATCAGATTCCTTTGCCATAACAGAAGCGGGATTGGACACTGTGGCAGGCCATGCATGTACTCTTCAGGGGCTTCGGTGTTATAATCAAGGCAAGTGCAGAGGACCAGGGAAAGACAGCTTCTCATACACAGAGGGGTGCTTATGATACAAAGTCATGCCTTTTGGACTTTGTAATGCACCAGCAACCTTTCAGAGAGTGATAAGTGAATCTTTTCATGAGTATGGATGATTTCATGCAGGTGTTCTTGGATGATTTCCAGTTGTACAGTTCTATTAGAATGAGCACTTACATAAATTGGAGTTATGTTTGGCCAGATGTAGATGAGAGTCGGGCATGAATCCAGAGAAGTGTACTTCTGGTGAAACTCAGGGGGGCTTTTGGACTCATAGGTGTAAGAGGGGACTTCTTGTGGATCCCAGGAAGGAAGACAGAGGCCATTAAAGCCTCTCCACCACCGTAAATGTTAAGAGTATAGGAGATTCCTTGGACAAACCAGTTATAAGAAAATTTGTTAGACGTATGCACAGATAGCAGCACCATTGAGCAAGCTTTTGAAGAAAGATGCAGTGTTTGCAGACAGCTGAAGTCACAGGGCCAAGAATACACAGAACAATACATAATTACGCCAGATATACTACGAAGTGGGGGGTGGAAAGCTAAAGCTTGCGGGACCAAACACAGCAAGTCCACAACAAGGTTCTGTATGAGCACATTACTTACCGAGTTGGCTGTCCCTGGATTTATCAGTGACAGGGAAGTCACTTCATTAATGAGGACATTGAACTATTGACTAAAGAGTCAGGATTGTCATAGGAAGAGTACAACAATTACCACAGGCGTAATGGGCAGCAGAGGCTACCACAAAATACTATTACTATCTTGGCTAGATAGTCAATGCAAACAGAACGGATTGGGATACAAAGCTGTGACAGCTTTGTTGTCATTACAAGGAACTCATATAAGTCACCAAAAGTATACACAATTCCAATTAGTTGGGGGGGCTGCTATTTCATGAGCCATGAGCCATGAGCGGCATGAGCCATGAGCAGAGTCGTAAGTGTGGAAAAAAACATGAGCAGCACTATTTTCCGGAAATGAGTGTCCGCGGGAATAGGGTTTAGGGTGCCACGGTCATAGGGGGAGAAGGACCTCCCGATGAAGGAGGTTCGGCAATGTTATTTAGAATTATATATTGAAAGGCAATGTTTCGCGAATGGTAGGGTGGTACTGCTCTGTACAATGGGGGCCCATTTCAGCCTACCAGCCATTTGCAAAATTCACCCACACTCCCAATCCCAAACGAAATGAGCAATGACGCATTCTCGGAACAATGGACACAGAATAGAATAAAAGAGGGCACAATGAGGTTTTTATTGATCCACATGAATTGCATTTGAAGCACGTCTACTGTGCTGATTGTGCCCTCAAATCTTGAGCCCTGTGCCTACTGAATACAAGTCACGTTGTCAATGGGACTTCGACTGCTCTCAGAACTAGCTCATGAGTCCTGGGGCTCCTCCATGTAAAGTCGATTGCAGCCGTTGTACCGCCCCTAGTGATGTTCACCACAATGTCCTGCCCTTCAATCATACCACCATCGAATATGGAAATCTTCACGTTTTCGTCGTCCACACCAATGCGAATGTCCCCATACAATGGAGAAGAGGAGCGCACTCCTCGAGGAGAATAGGTCTCTCCGATGGAGTCCACCCACGTCCAGTGGCAGCAGTTCCACCGCAACAGCATAGCAGTGCGCCTTCTTCTGCATGGGTGACCGTCGTAGCTGGGAAAATCGGAATCGAGGATGCGCAGGAGCCACGGACTCCTCAAACCAAGATCGTCACCCCGCTCGAAGGCGTAGTGGCCTACGATATACTCAAAAGCCACCAATGTTTCCACAATCGAACCAGTATCTTCTGTGTAATCTGTGTACCAGATAACAATGTCTCCCGATGTGGCCGAATACATTGCATAATCGATGCCTCCAAGGGGCAGTCGTCCCGGTTCCGGAAGCACGGCATCCTTGCAAATGGAGGACCTGAGGACGACTTGGATGCCGATGACCTTGCGGACAGCTACGAAGCCCTTAGATTTTGGAAAAGATACGAAGCGGAAGAGCAGTCCGGCCTCCAAAATGGAGCATCTGGGTCACACGTACCCACCGACGGAGGTGGAACGTGTTCATCACGCCAGCGGTGGATGAAGCCATACATCTTTCTCATCAACAAGTTATAGTTTGAGATCTGCCACCGAAGTCCATCCCCCCGGATGGAAATTCGGCGCCGCATTTACATCGAAGAGGGGATGGACTTCGTCGTGTCCAGTGGCTATCGGCCCACCTGGCAGTGACTGCCCATAGTTTGCATGGCAGGGTAGGAAAAACTGAAACGGCTACATTCATGCAGCAGCCAATCTTCATCGGTCCAGGATCCTGTACGGGGAAATTTAAATGTGCCCTGGAGTGTGCCCTGGAATGTACCTCACTTCTGTATGACTGTGTTTCATTGTGTTGAATAACTCTCGGATTTGGCCCACTGTTTACAATTTGATGTCTCATTTCTACAATTTGTCTGTCGGTTGAATAAAGCAGAGTAACCGGTATGTGAGTCATGTGTCAAGAATATACCAGAGTAACGCCATGTCGACATTGAAATGCGGCACCGCATTTCCATGTCGCATCGAAATGCGGCGCCGCATTTCCAAGTCGGGATCGAAATGCGGCACCGCATTTCCATGTCGGACATCGAAATGCGGCACCGCATTTCCATGTGGGACAAGAAAATGCGGTGCATCATTTCCGTCCAGGTACACGAAATACCAACACGGGTCTATAAATTGATCAGAAAACGAGGTTGGCATTGCAAATGCGGCGACGCATTTCCAGCTTGGCAATGGAAACTTCTTTTTGGACAAGGGAATGCGGTGCCGCATTTCCGTCCAACACTTCGAAAAGTGCACCTATTTCCGACCAGCGCGATGGAATGCGTTACCGCATTTCCGAGAGAGGGTCTGCAAATTGACAAATTGCGATGTCCGTTCTGGAAATGCGGCGCCGCATTTCCATGTCCGTCATCGACTTTTTTTTACAATGGAATGCGGTGCCAGTTTTGCTGATGGGTCTGCAGTTCGAACAAACACCATCCCCAATATGAAATGCGGCACCGCATTTCCAATCCCGCCATGTCGGCCTCCTTGTTCGACCTCCTTGTTCGACCTCTGTAAGCGTGGTGGCATCCATGCAATGAGCGGGAGAGGCCAAAACTGGCGTGTGGACAAAGGAAATTTTGGAAATGCGGCACCGCATTCCCAATTCAGATTACTTTTTACTATGCCAACATTGAAATGGAAAAATTAGTCCCTCCCCTGTTTTGGAAATGCGGTGCCGCATTTCCAAAAGAGGTTCTTAGAGTTGCCAAAATTTTGGAAATGCCCTGACCCATTTCTGATTTGGGAGCGTCCTGGTTTGGGCGATTGTGTGGCTGGGAATGCACACTGGAGAGGGGTCACGAATGTCGGGCAGAATTTTCTTTATATACTCTGGAAGAGAATTTACATTTACAGAGACTTCATTAAAATTCTATTAATCTTGAAAATCATCGGAATCCTCATCCTGTTCTAGACTGTCCTGCTCCTCCTCCACCCCTCAGTGCCTCTCTCATCTCCAGCGGACTGCTCGTTGGCCAGGCTTTCAAAAATCCCATCTTCCCCTTGCGGAACTGTCCATCTCACCTCCGTTGGGTCGTCTTCCTCCCTGTCTGCGTCGCTCTCATCCGCTGAATCACATATGTACTTTCGTACCCGTCTACCTGTCTGAGCTGCTGCCAACTCTTTCCTTATCCTTCTGTCCTCCCTAGCCCTCTCCAAAATCTGCTCTACTTTACTGGGATTCTCACTTCTTCTAATCGCTGTATTTGCGAGTTTAGCTGCATAACTAGGAAGGGAGTAGTCCCTCACCGGGCTCGTCATGAAGTCGGCCCTCGCAAAGAACGGGACATTCTTCCTGGCAGGAAGTGTAGGCCCTACATGTTTCGACCCGGACCCTGCAATCCTGCACATGACAATCATCAACGAGACTAATGAGAACCACAGTCGGGAAATTCCTTTGACATAAATGACCCAGAAGGCTTTGCAAACTTACAATGTTTGCACTCACTCGTATTCCGGGTTCTCCTCTGCATCAATGTCCACTGTGTCTTCCTCGGACTCCGACGAATCCGAGGAGACTTCCGCTCTGTCGGGAGCCTTCACATTCCGTTGCAGCCCTCCAGATGGGATCCCCACACGGATGAATCCTCCTCGTAGGCAAAGAGGTGCCGGTCGGAAAACCGCCCAGCCCACATTGAGGCACCTGTTACAATGCCATCCACACATTACCACATGGCGCTTCAGATGTTGCGAACTACATCCTAACGAGAATTTGCAGAACAGCAGAGATCAAGATTCTGCATACCTGTCCCACAGATGAGGTCCAGCACTGTGCCCTCCACGTCTGTGCATGTCTCCATAATTGTCTGAATGAAGGCAGGGCTCCGAGTCCGTGAGTACCGCAGGGGTTCCGTTGAAGTGAGGCTATGAGGGAGAAGTTCCTTGGGAACGTTGTTGAACAGAACGTCGTAATCGAGTGGGTCGCAGTTCGGGTCAACCTTTCCTCCCTCCTTCCGGAAAGCAAAGGTGGAGTTTTCCTTCACAAAGCAGTATGCATCGAACTGCTTCGTCTGCATACACAGGGGGAAAACGATTAGAAACCGAATGCGGCACCGCATTTGAAAGCACCCAAGCAAATGAATGGACGAGTGCCAGTGTCGTAATCACCTTCTTCCCTTCCGACCGAAGGCCCAGTGTGTTGATGCACGTCCACTTCTTTTTCAGAATCGGGACGGCGCTCTTGCGGGTCCACTTCGCAATTCCTGTCTGAGTGTTTTTCCTCTGCTCGCCAGGACAACCACACAGCCTCTGTCGTCCAACACCATGCGGGCAAGCCCGAATCCTTTCTTCCAAAAGTCCTCCGAGTACCTGTTCCAAGATGGCAAAGCTTGCAGTCCTTCCACAGGCTCTCCGTCCGGAATATCCAAGATGATCATATCGCAAGACCACTCGGTGGCATTTCCGCCCCTCCTACAATCCTTGTCTGCACACACCCTCTCAAAGAACGAGACCATATTCTGAAATCCTGGGGTGTCGGAAGGCTCTTCGGCAGTCGCCTTCTTCAGTGCTCTGCCCTTCAGACCCTCCATGGTCTTCATGTATGCAACTTGGCTGCCCGTCCATCCAAAGCCGCCAAGAAACTCTCATTTACACACTGGACTACAGTTTCGGGAGCCACTTTCGGCCTCTTCATTTCCACCGGCTCGAAAGGGTGCCCCCCTGGGGGGTTGAAGAGTGCCTTCTTTGCCGAGCCAGTTCTCGTGCCTCTCGTGACAACGGTGGGCACAGGGGAGGCAGCCTGCGTTTGGGGGGGTGGGCTGGTTGCAAAGTCTCCATCGGAGTCCTCTTCCTCACCCTCTTCCTGAACAGGCTGTTTCTGCTTCTTCGTTTTGGCGGGTGTCACAACAGCTGCTCCTTGCTGGCGAGTCCTCTTCTTCGACCCCTTCTGTTGGGCCTGCACAGCTGCATCCACCGTCTTTTGTGCCATCTCAGCTGCCTTTCTGGATTCTTCCAGAGCAGCAGATTCCTTTGCCGACTTTGGCCCAGCAGGGACACGTCTTTCCTTTCTCTTCTCTTCTGCCAAGGCGTGCAGATCTTTCTCAGACTCGTCAACAATACCGCCAGACATGTCCAGGTACCACGGGCATCCAACGAGATGCGCGGGATGCCATTGTTTCTGCATCTCGGGTGTGTAGACACAGCTTGGGCCCGCCACGGTCCAAGCCATGAAGAACGGGGGCTCTTGAGCCAGGGCCCCTGTCTGAAGGAGCACGTATTTCATATACCTGCAAGGCAGTCAGCATGCGTGAGCAAAAAGTTGAGACCAACCTACTGGCAGAGTGCCACCGAAAACATAAAATGCGAATGCGGTGCCGCATTTCCGAGACAAACCTCGTAACCAGGCTTCGCATACAAGGGCAGCTGTGCTTCACCTGTAAACAATTCGCATTGCAGCTTTCCCCGCTCCCTCCTGATGTGTAAACTCCACGCTCCTTCTTGCTGTCTGTAGCTCTCTGGCGAAAAGGTTGTCCTTGTACGCACATCTGAAACGTGTCACGTAGTCTTCCAATGTCTGTGTTCCATCCCATTTGACGTACAAGCCGAACGAATTTGTGTGCATTACGACTTGCTCCTTTGCATTCGACATTACCTGCCATTCCCAAATGCATTGTCACGTAGCAGTTCAGGGAATTCATGTCAGAAAAGCAAATCTGGGGAAGTACCTTGAATTACCTGGAACCACCAAGTCATACGGTTGAGCCACACATCCACTGCAGGGTCGGAAACTTCCAGTGGAAAAGACCACATTGTCCTTATGCTCTCGGATGCATTCCAGATCGACAGCCACCGTGTCTGCCATTTCCGATCCAATGTCAGTGGCTGGAAGAGAGTGGCTATTGCTAGGAAGGAAATTCAGTGCATTGAAACCTCACCTTCTCTTTCGCCTCCACACATGCCGTTGAGAGGTGATGCAGTTTCTCCAATTGCATGGTCGGCTGCATGGCCCGAGAATAGTGTTTTGCAATCTCGGGGATGAAGTCCTTTCCAAGTGCCGGATCTGCAATTGCCACCAGCTTCACAAGCTTTGACTTGTATTTGGTTCTGGACTTGACACCGGCTTCCTTCAAGTGCTCAGTCAATGACTGCAACGTTTTGACCTGCCCCTCACTTTCCATGAAGAAGCGTTTGGCATGGGCCAAATCCAGCTTGATGTTTGACTGCCAACAAAAACATGCAGAAGCGTTACATTCGATTCATGTGGAAACATTACTGGAAATTGGGGAAGGATGAGCAGAGGGAAATTGGAGCACGACTTACTTCGTATATCACCTCCACCATTCCATCCATAGTGAGACGATACCATGTCCGGTCTGTTTTTGCAACGGCTTTCTGAATGAGCTCCGGCTCCAGCATTTCCGCAAACATCTGCGGATCAGTAAGACCAGTTTTCCTCACCCTGTACAGCATATGTGCCATGTGGGTATGCACGTACGCATTCTCAGTGACCCTGCAAGGCACACTCTCCAGTTCAGTACACGGAAGCACGGAATCAAACCAGAATGGAAACCGAAATGCGGCACCGCATTTCGAATGTGCTAGGGAGGGTATGAGTATCTTACGAGTTGAGGTCCGCCATGGCATTCTTGAGGAGGGAGGAGTCTGCCGCCTTCACCTTGAGGATGACACACTCCACCATGTAATGCCAGCCAATGTGCTTGGCATGGTTCTGCTTGATGTACTCCCACCAGGCGAGAAGTCGGTGATTCCCGTCCCACACAAAGAACTTTTCCCGACATATGGCCGAAGTCGGGATCACCCTTCAGCGTCGCCTCGAATTCGTGGTTGCGAGTGTGCCAGTGGGTATCCCACGTTGACAATTCATCGGCAGTGGGTCCACGGGTTTCGCCGTCCTCATTCTCTATGGAAACGTAAAACGCTGCCGATCCCAGACGGTACCCTTCTCGAAATGCGAACTTGAGCTTATCCACATCTCCGGGAAGGGCCTGCCTGACGATGGGAAGGGAGACCATGCGACAGAGTGGGATTCGAAGAGTCCGCTGGAATACCCTGCTGCCCAGAACTCTGCCAATGCTACTGTGTGTCTCCTCCAACATTTTATCCGCTGCACTTTTGAAATCCTCCGGAGACATGTCTGTAGGTGCCGGTAGTGGCTGAGCAGGTGGAGCATCCTCAACTGGAGCTGCACTCTGGGGCCTGTGTGCGGGCAATTCTGCCATTGCAGAGGCCTCCTCCGGGCCTGCTAGCTCATCGGTGGTGAGGTCTGCCTGCGAACGTTCAGCGGCAGCACCCTCCTCCGGTACCAAATCGAGATCAACGGTCGATCCCATTGCCTTCGCTGCAGCAGAGTCGGCCCCAACATCTGCAGGCGGGAAATCCTCCAGGAACTGAGCTTCAGCTCGTGGAAGCGGTTTGCGGGAGATTGTTCGGCCGTCGCCCTGATTGCCTTCTGCTTCCTCATCCTTGCAGGTGAAGGTGTCTGCTGCAATAGAATCTGTCTTCTACCCTGCTGCTTCATTCGCGTTGGGGGGGGTGAATCGGCCTGAGCCGGTTCAGAAGCCAGTAGAGGGACGGGGCTGCTTCTTCTTCGACTTTGCTGGAGAAGGGCCCGACCCCTGCTGGCGATTCTCCATGATCGAAGAACGCGAGTCGATCTCTGAGACTTTGAACTTGCCCTTCGAAGACGCGTCTTTGAATCGCAGAGGGCTAGGCCCGGCAGGAGTACCCGCGCTCGGGGATCGGGTGGGTGTACGTGCTGCAGCTAGCTCCTCGGACTCTTCCTGCGGCTCTTCGGATTCCTGCGATCCCTCCAGCACGTCCACCTTTCCTGTTAGGCATGCAAACATGTTCTGCATTCAAGTCTCCTAGCATTCAGTCTAAGAATTACAGAAGCAAAATGGGGGGTTCGGTGCTCGATCAGCTGCGCGCAGCCCGATCGCATGGAGCTCTCACTGGTGGCTGGGTTGCCTGAGTGGCCTGCTGCTCGGAGATGGCAATCTCCTCCTGTAGACGCATCTGCTTCCTCCCCTTCGGCATTGGCCTACGTCCGAAGTATAATTTCCGGAGCTTGCGACGAGGTCTCCTGTCTGGTGCACGAACTCCCCCCTCTCAGGTTCGAGCATAAGAAGAACAGAGAGAGGGAAAAGGGGCAAAGAGTGCAGATGGAAAGGGCGCGAGAGGGGTGACTGAGGAGACACGACAAAAGTAGATGAAACGGCGGTGATGCACCACTTGGGTTCGAAAGGTTGGACGAAAGTGTCTCCTCGTGGAGTTTGCGTCATTACGAAATTCGAATCGTTGAGGGTACGCCGCCGTCCGAAAATCAAACATCATTATCCAACGGTCAGGCCGCGCCGCCTCATGCCCTTCAGTCAGATAGAGTGCCGACATGTGCAGCAATTCCGTTGCTCCACGTGTTCACATTTCAAGGCATTTCCGTCCCAGCGTCTGATGAGTTGGAGCGAGAATGCGAATGCGGCGCCGCATTTCCGTTAAGTACCATCACTCTGCTACACATCCGTACTTGTTGGAAGAAAATGCGGCACCGCATTTCCGTTCCACCTTCACATACCTTAGTTGTTGAACGGAAATACGGTGCCGCATTTCCGTCCCACAGCTCCATGTATGAGATTCAGAAGGGAAATGCGGCGCCGCATTTCCGTTCCCACTTCACATACGTTAGTTGATGAATGGAAATGCCGTGCCACATTTCCGTTCGGGAAAGTATAGAGGTCTCACCTGGACAGAAATGCGGTGTCGCATTTCCGGTCTGGAAAGGTTGAAGGTCTCACATGGATGGAAATGCGGCAACACATTTCCGTAGCACAGCTCCAGGCCGAATATACAAAACGGAAATGCGGCGCCGCATTTCCGTTCGAGAATGTCGGAAGGTGCGACTCGAACGGAAATGCGGTGCCGCATTTCTGTACCCGTTGCGCACGATTTTCAGTCAGAATGGAAATGCGGTACCGCATTTCCGTTCTGTAGAGTATTAACGTCTGACGCTGGCGGAAATGCCTTCCCGCATTTTCGTTCCACAGCTCCATGCCTCACATACAAAACGGAAATGCGGTGCCGCATTTCCGTTTTGGAATGTCGGATGGTGGGACTCCGACGGAAATGCGGTACCGCATTTCAATTCCGATGTTTCAGGATATTTCATCAGAACGGAAATGCGGTGCCGCATTTCCCTTTTAAATCTAATACATTCCGTTCTGGAATGTTGGGAGGTGCGACTCGGATGGAAATGCGTGCCGCACAGTTCCTCACGATTACGGAAAATGCGCATTCCGTTCTGGCATGGTTCTCGGATGGAGTTCCAGATGGTTCACGATTTTCAGTCAGAACGGAAATGCGGTGCCGCATTTCCGTTCTGGAATGATGGTAGGTGCGACTCGGATGGAAATACGTTGCCGCATTTCAGTTCCGATGGTTCACGATTTTCAGTCAGAACGGAAATGCGGTGCCGCATTTCCGTTCTGGAATGATGGTAGGTGCGACTCGGATGGAAATACGGTGCCGCATTTCAGTTCAGATAGTGTGAATGTCTCAACCGGTCGGAATTGCGCTGTATGAAGCTCGGAATCTCCAGGCATCAGATACAAAATGGAAATGCGGCGCCGCATTTCCTTATGGAATGTCGAAAAGTGCGACTCGACGGAAATGCGGTGCCGCATTTCTGTTCCCGTTGTTCATAATTCTCAATCAGAACGGAAATGCGGTACCGCATTTCCGTTCCACCTTCACATACCGTGCTTGTTGAATATGACCGCATGTTCTCGAGAGTATGAATGTCGGAAATGTGCTGCAGCATTTCTATCCCTCAGCTCCATGCATCAGATACAAAATGGAAATGCGGCGCCGCATTCCGTTCTGGAATGTCGAAAAGTGCGACTCGGACGGAAATGCGGTGCCGCATTTCTGTTCCCGTTGTTCATAAATCTCAATCAGAACGGAAATGCGGTACCGCATTTCCGTTCCACCTTCACATACCGTGCTTGCTGGATGGAAATGCGTTACCGCATTTCCGTTCTGGAGAGTATAAAGGTTTCCCCCGGACGGAAACTCGGTGCCGCATTTCCGTCGCTCTGTGCATGACCAAGATGCAATACGGAAATGCGGCGCCGTATTTCCGTCCACCAGCAATCGACAGAATCACTCGGACGGGAAATCTGGAACCTCAATGGGTTGCATTGTTCCGAAACAACACAATTGCGGCCAGTCTTGATGAGCACAACTTGGTTGTCTGACCGTTTTAACCAGCAGTCCTGGCACTTGTCAGTGCGAACGTTCCTGTCTGCACCGAGAATACTGCTGGATCCACCCTCAGGAGAAACTGTCAGGAGATGTTATTTCGTCGCCGAATCGGCCATCATTGTCCTACTCACTGGCTATGGAATCAAACCTCCCACCTTCATGCATGTAGCTTGAAACAATACTTTCCACTTCAATGTGCGACTTCCAATTGTCGATGGACTCCGCAGATCCACTTAGATGGTGCTGTGAGCCTTGGTCTGTCGCTATACTGAACCTCGCACTTGCCAACTCCGTGCGGTGTTCGATGGCTCCGAATTCCTACGCTATAGTTTGCTGTCCTCCGCAACTTGGGAGAGCCTGGATCCCAAACGAGGGAGGACTTTGCAGAGTGACTGAAACTTACCTTTGTTCCAAATTCAAGCTCAAACCGGGCACAGTTTATTTGGAAGAAGAAAGGAAGGATGTTCCTGGACAGGTTGACGAGACCATTGTCGTGCTAGGTAACGACGGAGGTTGCGGAATCGAATGGCACGTTCCCCCGTCAGACACCATCCTGTACCGAGCTGTGGGAATGCCCATTCCCTTTCCGAATCAGTCGCTGCCCACACCATCCACAAAGGAGTCCGGAAACCGAGAGGCGGCCACTGCCAACAGAGAGGTATGCAACGATAATCATTCCCGACCTGGACCGTCAAGACCCTCCATAGCTTCTCGTGTGGACGTATTCGACATTTCCGACGAGGAAGATGATTGCATTGAGGTACCCATGTCCTCCACACGGTCGTTCAAATCCGGCATGGACGTCTCTGTAGGTGCTACGCATGTGCCCTCGAGCATAACTCCAACCCGGTCCATTGTGCAGCTCCTACGACAACATCACCTCGATGGTTCTCGCTCCGAGCTGGCTGCTCTCGACTATGCCAAATTCCCAGTCAGAAAGGTAACTTTTCTGCCTCCCGAAGTCGATGGCAATGTCATCTTCGAGTTTCCACCTGTTTCTTCGTCAAAGAAAGCCTCCGGGATGTTAACAGACATGGATCGAAAGCATGACGGACACCCCTGGTGTGTGACGAAGACCAGTAGCACGAAAATTGCTGATGGTGTTCGTGTACGATATGTCCTCTGTGCGGGGAAGCTGAGGTGCCTCAATCCCACCTGCTTCCACTTTCTCTCCAAAGGAGGGCGGAGAAACGAGACGGATTGGACTGGCACAACGCATCATCCATTCATTGTCTCCAGCCAAGCTCCTGCGGGTTCTTTCAAGTGTGCACATTGCAAAGAACCACCGACGTGCATGTCCATGTGCAGAGCCAAGCAATATTACGTAATCCATTTGCTCCCGGACTTGACTAGAGCTTGCATACACGTTGGGGTCCACTGCCACCCCTTGGCGAGAGGCAACATGCGTGAGGCTGTGCAGGAAGCACACGACATCATAAAAGAGGAGGTGAAATTGAGCCCCGGAGCCAGACCAAAGCAGATTCAGCTGAAGGCAGCCCACAAGATTGCTCTTGGCAAAATCATGTCTGAAGATGGTTCCGACCGAGAGCCCTTGACCGAAGACGAGATGCGTGACCTCTTGGAGTCCGTCTCGCACGTTTGTAGTCCGAATGTGCGGAATCACATCGTATCTTGCAAGCAGGAGTTCGGCAGGGGGTCGGACATGTACTCAATCCTGGAGGTGAAACGAATGACTGGATATGACTACATCCAAGGTAGCAGGTTTCCAGGGCAAGGCAGCGAATCCGATCGTTGTTACATTTTCAAAATGTCGACGTGTGGGCCTGGGAGTGGAGTCGACTTGGTCACTCGCATGACAACTGGAAACTTGTCGAATGCTTGGGTGATGTTTGATCACATCAAGCGAATTACAAACCATCAGTGGGTGACTATGGGTGCGCATGTTTATGACTATCACTCCAAGAGGCTCATGACGATTGCAATCTGCGAGATGAAAGGGGAGGACACACAGTCCGAGATGCATCTGTGGGAGGGCATAAACGAGCAGATGGCAAGGGCGGGATTGCCAGAGCCCAATTTCAGGGGATTCATGGCAGACAACGCTCAGGCCAACTGGGCAGCGGTGCGGCGTGTGTACGGTGAGGACCCCAATGTTCCAATGGAGGGGAAAGAGAGATCCTGTGGATTCCATTGGATGCAGAGTCTATCCCACTACACTACCAAATTTGTTGCTAGCTCATTCCAGGCTGAACACCGTGTCCTTTGTACGGCGTGGAAGGATGCACCCACATTTGATGACGCGGAGGTTAAGTTTGCTATCATCGAGGCTTGGTGGAACACGTCAGGTGCAGTGGAGACAACCAATCTGGGAGCATTGCACAGCTGGTTGGGGTGGTGGCATTTTCGGTATCGACAGTTCGGACAGTACATGCGGGAGGTAGGCTGCTGTCAATTTCGTTCATTTGTCTTTCTGTTACGGACATTTCGATTGGTCCCTCACCGTTGTTTGTGTCCTTCTAGGAGCGGTGCTTGGATTCCGACACGGACATGCCGAACACGAATATGGCAGAATCGGTCCACTCCTCCTGGCGAGCGTCTTCTGCCGCACATCTGGTGGACGTAGTGACGGCCACAACGGAGGACATCGACAGAGCAATCATGCAGCAAGCCACGTACTACAAGTTCCTGAGCGGCAAACAATGGGGCTTTGGGCCGGACAGGGAGGAATTGTTGGTACGAACAGCTTCGAGGTCCAAGAATCCAGTGAAATGGGCGACAGCATTGCGAGAGAAGATCAAAGGGACGCCTCTGCACCGCAGAGGTGAACACCTAGAGGGGGACGTCCGGACTCGCCCTGTCAGGCGGAGGATTGAAGAGGAACCCGGGTGCGAAGAGGATTCCTGGAGATCCGACAGGAACATTCGGACAGCACCTCGAGGTCCCGTCATGTTGCCGCACAATGTGTCTTCCAGCAGTGGAAGCCCAAGAAATTCCAGATCGCCGTCGCCTTCAACCGGGGATTTCGTGCAACAAATTCCCACCGCTCCCTTGCCCCACATTCCGCCCGCTGTTATGCAGTATGGCCAAGCCATTGTGGAGACGACTGTGTCTGCCTCACAGTGGAGAATTGCTCGCACAAAGCCGTCGTTTCGAGGAAGGTGTTCCGCAATTCGTGTGGATACACGGCAACGTTGTTTAGAGATGATAAGGAGGAATCCAGATGGGGCTGTCCCTGCTCCTACTTTTACAGGAAGATTTGTCCATGCAAAGTTTGCGGAGGCGACAACCACCCAGTTCTGGTTCTGCAGGCACGACATTATGACTTGCGTGTATGGAAAGCCCAAGTACGGCATACAGACAATGCCAGAGGCTCCCCCGGTGTGGCCGGTGGAACCAGGCTGCGATCTGAGTCAGGTTGAGGCCGACGCCCTTACCGCCGCAGGATTTCGGATGGTGCAGCGCACTGACGTCCCCAGACAACCATTTCCGCTTCCACAGCCTCCACCACCGACCCCTGTGAGAGCAAGAACAATGGGACACGACAGCTCTAAGCATCCTACACACCGTTGGGGGAAACCGAAGAGGCGGCGACCTCCCTCAAAAGTGAACGAGACAAGGATGGGGAATGCACTTCGGATGAACTGTACAATCCAGAGCTCGACAGAAGTGCCCCCACCAGGATTCGGGCGTGTGTATCAGATGGCCACGGCGGGCTCAGCTGTTCGCAATGAGGTGTACACCATCACCATTTCAGAATTACCCACCTGCAATTGCACCGACTTCCAGATCATGGCGAACAAGGGGGCATCATACTGCCCTTGCAAGCATTTGTACTACGTGTACCTAAAGAGACTCCGTTGTAATTCCACAACTCATCACTTCATACATGCACCAGGGTTGAGCCCCCAGGAGGTTCACACTCTTCTGAATATGGATCCAGGGGACCAGTGAGCTTGGCTTGCGGTCCACATACAATGGTACGCCCATCCTTTTCGGATAGTAGAACTGTACTGCTGCCAGTACCTCAGACTCTGGCCACACAAAGGTCCGACATATGTCTTGCCTACCAGTAACCTGTTTTGATCGAACTAAGATATTACTATATCGTTCACTTGTTTCCACGTGCATGTATTTTTGTATGTTGGAGGGTTCATGTTTTTCTGCTTTCCGAAAACTTGCTCTCCTCATTCGACCTCCGACAAGGAAATGCGGCGCCGAATTTCCAAGTATCGTCGTAGGTACCCCCAGAGGCGGCCTTCGCCAACACCAAACCGCTCCGAAATTTCGCACGTGCGAACCCTAATGCGGCACCATATTTCCCAGTTCAGTTGCAAACCTTTCCCGCCGAATACCCGAAGAAGACAGAATTGTGAAGTACTGTAGACTGTATTGGTGCAGACTCCATTGGTTCAATCGCGGCAAAAGGGTCAGCTTCATTCCAATGTTAAGGCATGTAAAACCGCGGAATACTCTATACAGGCCAGTATGCGACGTCCTTTTGCAGTGGTATACTGGATTTCCCGTTGCACGGTCACTTATTTCCATGAGCGGATCTATAAAACCATGAGCGGACTTGTTACTGACGACATATCTTCGCCGCATTACATGATCTGGAACGTCCAAAAACGGCAAGGTCAAATAAAAAACTATTATTTTAATACTTGTTTAATCTGCCGCATTTCCAAATTTGGAGGAGTCCGCTCATGAAATCCGCGTATCTTAGACTTCGGCTCACCGCTCATGCGGCTCATGCGGCTCATGGCTCATGGCTCATGGTTTCTGCTCATGAAATAGTAAACCTCCGTCTTTCTTGGAAGATGCACTCCACCAAGATGCCACCCGCGCCGATCTTCTTCCTAGGCTCGGAGATGTACATGTAGCATATGGAATCTTGACCAAATGTTTCATTTAGCGTCCCTCATATCTCTTGCGCACTGTTCCACCCAGCCCAAATTTCCTACACCTCTTATCTAGGTTTGATACTACCATGATGACTATCTTTAGGAGATTATTAGGACCAGGAGCTCTGGAGGGTGCTCAGGGACTGTTGCCATGACAACAAGCCACCCTGCCCGTCTCTTCCGGTGGTGTGAGTCTTTTGTCCACTGTCACTACCGCCCCGTCAGCTTTCCTCGGCAGTTGGGCGTTGGTAGCGCCAGCCCTCGCTTCACGATTTCTCTGTGACCATCGTCCCATCCTTATGGACGCCGTTGCACATGTCGTGACATTTTACCCTTCCAGCAGCATCTCCGCTCTGCACGAGATCTTCTTCCGGCACCGGCGCGAGCATGTCTACCACCATTTGAGCAGTTGGTTGCTCAAGGCCTCGACCATCTTCAGGAGTCCATTTCCGAGCGCGTGCACCGTCATTCCTTTTCCGACATGTTCTCAAGTGCTTTTTCTGAGTTGCATCGAGCCCAACTTCTATCATGCATAGGACCCGGAGTAGGGGTATGATTGATAGCACGACCCACTATCGACATTTTCGCCTCTCATCCCCTATTTTTACTACTGCGCTCCGCCTTCGACTTGGTTTGCCTCATCCTTCGGCATTGGGCCTTCAACGTTGCGTCTGTCTTTAGCCCATCGATGACCTTGCTATCCATCTCCTCCGCTGTCCATGTGGTGGTGAGCGCACTGCGTCTCATGATATGGTTCGCGATGC
>JAKLZA010000036.1:0-19378 GCA_030704615.1 Takakia lepidozioides
AATAAGATCTTATTAACCATTTTAAAGAAGTTGCTATGCTTAGTGCGCGACTCGTTCGAATTATTATTTCTTTTTTTTCAGGTTCGGAAGAACTGAGAAACACAATTAATTCTAGTCTATACCAGAAATAACTCATTGCTTCGTATTGAAACAATCCAATAAGCGAACTAAAAAATCATAGTTATATTCGTTTAAAAGCTTTTTCCATAAAAACAAAAAGATTGATTTATGAAGCGAAGA
Organism: Takakia lepidozioides; assembly: GCA_030704615.1. NCBI lineage: Eukaryota > Viridiplantae > Streptophyta > Takakiopsida > Takakiales > Takakiaceae > Takakia > Takakia lepidozioides. The sequence continues at coordinate 241 of JAKLZA010000036.1, forward strand.
AGTATTCCATAGTATTAATAAAAAAAAAATATATATATATAAATTATTACGTATTTTTTTCAAACGTATGGTTAAAAAAAACCTTTCAAGAACTTTCGAAAAACGGTGTAATAAGGCATAAAACGAATCTTATTTGTAACAAAAATTGATTCTTAATTTATTGGAACAAGATAAAATAAGAGCTTTACCTCGAGAAACACTAAGGGAATCGACTATGTAACGGCAGGGACGAAGCTCCATCGTACAAAAGGAACCTAAACGTAAACTTGGAAGTTATGGGAACGATGGAACCTATGAGTGAATAAAATTTGTGTCAAATTTATTCATTTATCGGACGGGATGGCGAAATAAACCGATTCTATAGTAGTAACCAATAAAGGAGCTATAAGCAACAACTATAAATAACCTCTTTTTAATTTCAAATAAACAAAATTTTAATGAGTTTGAGTTAATATTCGCCCGTGAAACTTTCAATTATTACAAAATTCCATTAGATAGAAAAATCTGCTGTCTTACCGACACTATTTCTTTTTATTCATCTGTTTTTTTCTACATCGAAAGTGGGACAAATTATATAACTTTCTTTATTATATATTTTATATTTCTGTAAAATTAAAATTTTACAAGATTTTTATTCACGAGGAGCCGGATGAGAGAAAACTTTCACGTCCGATTTTGAAGTAGAGATGGAATAATAGATCGACTATAACCCTAAAAGAACGAGATTTCGTAAACAACATAGAGGGAGAATGAAGGGGATATCTACTCGAGGCAATCGTATTTGTTTTGGTAAATCTGCCCTTCAAGCACTTGAGCCTGCTTGGATCACTTCTAGACAAATAGAAGCGGGACGACGAGCAATTACTCGTTATGCTCGTCGTGGTGGAAAGATATGGATACGCATATTTCCCGACAAACCTATAACTATGCGACCCGCAGAAACACGTATGGGTTCGGGGAAAGGATCTCCAGAATATTGGGTATCTATTGTCAAACCAGGTGGAATACTTTATGAAATAGGTGGAGTATCAGAAACTGTTGCTGGAGCAGCTATGAGAATAGCTGCATACAAAATGCCTATACGTACCCAATTTATTACCGCTACAACTATACAAAAAACAAATCCAGAAACCTCTATATAACTATTTTTTTTCTTCTTCACTTTCCGAAGTAGAGGTGGAGAAGAAATCATTATATAAATAGATTTAGTAATATTAAATTCACGCCCCCCGAAGGAGAGAATTCATTTCTTACCTCTTAGGGGGGATTTTCACTTTCCGAGAAAGAGAAAAACGATTCAACCTCAAACTTATCCAAATGTAGCGGACAATAGTGGAGCTCGGAAACTAATGTGTATTCGAGTATTAGGAGCTAGTAATCGTAAATATGCACATATCGGTGATATAATTATTGCCGTGGTTAAAGAAGCGGTACCGAATATGCCTCTTAAAAAATCAGAAATAGTTAGAGCTGTGATTGTACGTACCTGTAAGGAACTCAAACGTAACAATGGAACCATCATACAATTTGATGATAATGCTGCTGTTGCCACTAATCAAGAAGGAAATCCTAAAGGGACTCGTGTTTTCGGTCCAGTTGCTCGAGAATTACGAGAATCTAACTTCACTAAAATAGTCCCATTAGCCCCCGAGGTATTACAAAAAACGATTAATTTAATTTATGTATTTATAAGATATAGTATTTCGAGTTGGGAGTTAAATGAATCGGAACTGGAGAGAGGAAAAAACATTGTATAAATTTGTACATCAAATGGATAATTCAATTATTGTCGATTTCATTTCTGAACAAGAAACAAAAATTACTTAAAAAAAATCTTTTTGTTTTTGAACCTTTTTTAAACCTATTTCTATCCCATCTCTCCCATTCCTCCATTTTCTTCTTCCTTCCCTCTCTCCCACTTCCTAGCCATCTCTACTCCAAAGTCATGGAACCATTTTCTATAAATTTCAAATAAATATCTATTTCAGGATTTATTTTCAACATAATTAAAAAACTTATTTGTATTAATAGTGAGAAGGAGTTTTCATGGGTAACGATACCATTGCTAATATGATTACATCTATAAGAAATGCGAACTTGGGGAAAACGAAAACGGTTCAAGTACCTGCTACTAATATTACTAGGAACATCGGAAAAATTCTTTACAAGAAGGTTTTATAGAAAATTTCAGAGAGCATCAAGAAAATAAAAACTATTTTTTAGTTTTCACTTTAAAATATCGAGGAAGGAAAGAAAAAAACCGTATATAACAACTTTACGGCGTGTTAGTAAACCCGGTTTAAGAATGTATTCCAATCACCAAGAAATTCCTAGAGTTTTAGGTGGAATGGGGATTGTAATTCTTTCCACTTCTCAGGGAATTATGACGGATCGGGAAGCGCGACAAAAACGAATCGGAGGAGAAATATTACGTTACGTATGGTAATTTATTTACATCTCGTTTGAATAATTTCGCATAGGGGAATCTTGTAAATGAAAGAAGCTAGCTAGTACTATATTTATCGACGTTAGTTAATCAAAAAGGAGATTCTCCCCCTAATGAAGAAACAGAATTTGATTGATATGGAAGGTGTAGTTACTGAATCACCTCCTAATGCCACGTTTCGGGTTTGTTTAGATAATGGATGTGAAGTTCCAACTCATATTTCAGGGAAGATAAGACGTATTATATAAGAATTTACCGGGAGATAGAGTGAAAGTAGATTGAGTCCTTATGATTCAACTAAGGGGCGTATAACTTATCGACTTCGCACCAAATCTTCAAATGGTTAAGAGATAAAATATTCTAGATTCAGGCGGAGTTGAAGTATTGGTAATAGTAGCAATAAGAAATAGAATAGATTAAAAAATTGGTACAAGAAAAGAACTCTACATTTTTCAATTTATTGATTGTATCAAAGTAAGGAATACAAAAATGAAAATTCGTGCTTCTGTTCGTAAAATTCGTGAGAATTGTCGACTAATTCGTAGACGAAGACGAGTTATGGTGGTTCGTTCCAATCCAAAACATAAACAAAGACAAGGATAATTTTTTTTTGGGTTCTCGCTAAAAATTCGAATTGATTTAGCAAAAATCCTAAAAAATTTTCTATATATTTCAAATTTTCTAATTTATATACAAAATAATTATGGCAAAATCTAAAAAAAATATATTAAAAATCTATAAAAAAATTAGTTACGTAGAGGTAAACGCAGAATACTAAAGGAGTTATTCATATTCAAGCAAGTTCTAATAATACAATCGTTACTGTTACGGATGTCCGAGGACAAGCCGTTTCTTGGTCTCCTGCAGGTGCTTGTGGTTTCAAAGGTACGAAGAAAGGTACGCCTTTTGCTGCTCAAACTGCAGCGGAAAATGCTATTCGTATGTTGATCGATCAAGGTATGAAACAGGCAGAAGTTATGATAAGTGGTCCTGGTCCAGGAAGAGATACAGCGTTACGAGCTATTCGTAGAAGTGGTGTAGTTTTAAATTTCGTACGTGACGTAACTCCTATGCCACATAATGGATGTAGACCTCCCAAGAAAAGACGTTGTATAAGAATAAAATATATTCCAGAGAGATCTTAATATGATTCGAGATGAGATACCGATCTCCGCTCAGGTACTACAGTGGAGGTGCGTGGAATCTAGAGTAGATAGTGCGCGTCTTCATTATAGTCGATTCGCCATACCTCCATTTAGAAGCGGTCAAGCCAGTACAGTCGGAATTGCTATGCGCAGAGCCTCACTTGGAGAGGTGGAAGGAACGTGTATCACATGTGCAGAATCCAAGAGAGTGACACATGAATATTCTACAATATTAGGCATTCAAGAATCGGTACATGACGTTTCAATTAACTCAGGAGAAATTGTACTAGTAGAAGCGATTCTATGAAACACAAAAAGCGTTTATATCTATTCTTGGACCTAAAAAGGTAACTGCTCAAGACATCATATCACCGCCTTCCGTCAAAATAATTGATACTACACAATATACAGCCACCGTTACTAAAGCAATTCATTCGGATATTGAATTGAAGATTGAGAAGATTTTGGATACCGTATAGAGGATCCAATAAAATCCGCAGATGGAAATTCTCCTGCAGATGCCGTGTTTATGCCTATTCGAAACGCGAATTATAGTGTTCATTCTTTCGAAAACGGAAACGAGACACAAGAAATACTTTTTTTTGAAATATGGACTAATGGAAGTGTGACTCCCAAAGAAGCACTTTATGAAGCTTCTCGAAGTTAATAAATTTATTCATTCCTTTTTTACATGCAGAAAGAAAGAATTCATTTATGGATTGAAAAATACATATGATCTAAATGTCTTACTTCTCCTCTCCCTCCTTATCAGCCGATATAGACGAAATGACAAAAGGAGTTACTTTAAACATATATTCATTGACCAATTGGAGTTACCCGCTAGAGCTTATAACTGTCCCAAAAGAGTTAATGCACATACAATATCAGATCCTTTAAATTATAGTCAAGATGATTTAATGAAAATAAAAACTTTGGAAAGAAATCCGTGGAACAGGTATTGGAAGCTTCACAAAAACGTTTTTCGATAAATCTACCAAAAAACAAGCTCCACTTCCATCAAAAAATGCGTTTCCTATTTCTTCCTTAGATCCTTCTTATTCCACTCTTTCGATTCAAGAAGTAATTAATCCCCCCTTGGTCTCCATACTTATTCCTCCCCTTCATACAGAAATATATATGATTGAAGAATAGATATATTGATATAATCCACTTTGCTTATTTTTTCTGAATTTCCAGCCACCAAAAGTACTTGAAATTCCAAATCTGACATGTGAAGGGCCAATCCCTGCTCCAAAAAAGCTCACTTTGCTATTTTTCCCGAATTTTCCAACAACCCAAAGCACTTGAAATTCCACATCTTCCGCAGGTCCAAAAATCATGAGACCAAGCCGGTGCACCCTCCTTATCGAGGGCTTTCCAACGGCACCGAACACCCAGCCTCGCGGTTTGGGAGATCTCAACGACGCTACAAACAAAACAAAACAAACGGCTCGATTCATATATTGATAAACCTTGCAGGAAAGCCGCAAAGTCCTACAAGGAGTCTGGAGACACTGCTCCGAGAATATTTATTTATATTTTTTTATTTAGTTCTGAAATTGAAGATATCTAAGAAGACCAAAAATTAACCATCTGGCGTCCAGGCATCCAACGGCTAGAAAAGACAGGAGGAAAACCCTAAAACGAAAACCCTAAAGTAGGAGGGCGGGCTCTCTCTTTAGGGTGGAGCAGACGGCCTGAATTTTTCTTTCGCGTGCTGCAGCCTTCGATACTACAGCACCGGTGGCAAGCAGGGCGCCACCATGGCGCTCTCACAGAAGGAAGCATGACTGATGTGCAGATGATGCTTGCCGCCGATGTCCACCTCGGCACCAAGAACTGTGACTTTCAGATGGAGCGTTACGTGTGGAAGCGGCGCTCCGATGGTATATTTTCCCTATTTGAGTTTGGGAGTGACTTTTATGTGGGCGGGTGTGAGAGGAAGAGGAAGAGAGATGTGTTGGAGTTTAGCTGACGGAAATAGCGGGTGGTTGTAAGCAGGGATCTTCATTATCAATGTGGGGAAAACCTGGGACAAGCTGCGGCTCGCAGCCAGGGTGATAGTGGCTATTGAGAACCCACAAGACATTATTGTGCAGTCTGCGAGACCCTATGGACAGCGTGCTGTCTTGAAGTTTGCGCAGTACACGGGCGCCCTGGCTATCGCAGGAAGGCATACCCCGGGTACCTTCACTAATCAACTTCAAAACACGTTCAACGAGCCTCGTCTGTTGATCCTGACCGATCCCCGTACGGACCATCAGGTTGGAACTCTCGTATTCTTGCATGCAGTCTTTTGTCGTAGTTCACCATCTTCTTCTCCTCGTGTTACCTACAGTGAGGTTGCGATCTTCATCATTACCTCATATTGTATAAATTGTCGGTCGCCCTCAATGGTTGACGAAGAGTTCCTCGTGAATGAAGAATCTCTGTAATTCGGGGAATGGGGGCTTGCTGAAGGTGGATCTGAATGGGGGTATTGTTTTTGGAGTAGGAAAGGGCCTGATGGTTTATACCTGATTTCTATGTTTGGGACAAGGATTGTCTGGGACTCTGTAAATGCCATGTCTGAGTATTTGTCAGCGTTAGTTACGTCTCCATGATGCAGAGTTTTGGTGGGGTTGCACTGACGAATTAGTTTCTGACCGCCAAAAGTGATTGAAAATATAAAACAGACTAGAGGTGCGCGATGCAGCGATGTGACGTCTGTATTTTCTCTATGGTGAATGGCTTGCAGCCCATTAGAGAGGCGGCTCTTGGCAACATTCCAACAATTGCTTTTTGTGACACTGATTCACCCATGCGCCATGTGGACATTGCAATTCCCGCCAACAACAAAGGGAAACACAGCATTGGGTGCCTCTTCTGGCTGCTGGGTCGCATGGTGCTTCAAATGCGGGGGACTGTCACTCCTTCTCAGCCCTGGGATGTTATGGTATGTTAAGAACTACTTTTTGTACGTCTGCCATGCACACTATTGTGTCCACAAGTCGACATATATGGAGGAATAGGTTAACACTACTCCATATCTGTCTTGTGTCTTCAGTAGTTTGGAGGCATTGTGGGCAATGGCGGTCTGTTCTAATGGCTTGGTCATAAGCCCTTAGTGGTTTGCAGAAGATGTGAGCCACGCATTCCAGTTGGCCCATTACGGCTTTTACCACACTGCTTTGGTGGAGTAGGTATCTTTACAATCACTTGACCTTGGTAGCAAATGTTTAGTCTAATCACCCTGGTTTTTCGCTTTAGTGGGAATTTGCCTTAAGGTAGGAGGATGCTTAGCCTTTGAGTTCCAGTGTGTAATTGAGTGTCTTCCATGCTAGGAAGATTGGCTGGTATGTAAGTCGAGTTGGTATGTGCAGGTGGATCTCTTCTTCTTTAGGGAGCCTGATGAAACGAAAGCCCGTGATGATGAAGAGGGAGCTGCACCTGAGTTTGCAGCAGCAGAGTATGTGGCCCCTCCACTTCTCTTTGCTGCAGCTGATGGCCAGTGGGGCCCTGAGGCTGCTGATGCGGGTCAGTGGGAGTCTGATGCCACTGCTTTGGCACCCCCTGCTGTGGGAGTTCCAGAATGGACTTCTCAAGGTTTGTGTTGCTTTCTCTTACTTGTTCATTATGGTCTCCAATGGTACTGGTGATTTGTGTATGTTGGGAAGGAAAGGCTTGTTGGAAGTCAGGTTTGTTTCGTTGTGCTTTACTGTAAGGACCGAGTGCCGTAACGAATAGACAGGGCATTTAAGATGTATGCCTGGAAAATTGGAGGTAGTGACTGATTTTTGGGTCAAAGTTTTGCAGTGCCTGTGTCAGGAGCTGGATGGGATTTGGCGTCAGCCCCAGCTGCATCAGCACCTGTTGGTTGGGAGACAGCTGCTCCTTTGGCACCATCGTGGGAAGCAGCTGCACCTGCAGCACCTACTGAATGGAATCCTGCTCCTCAGTAGTTCTGGCATTCTACAGGACAGCAACCTGGTGACAAAAGATGTTATCGAGTTTCCATTCTTTTATCCACCAAAAATAAAGTTGAGTAAGAATGCCTGGATAAGGCCTTGTCAGAACTTCGTTCTGGATTTGCAAGTTGGGAATACTCATCACATTCTTGATTCTTGGTGGTCTGGAATTATTTCATTCATTCTGCTTGTAATGTAACCCACACTGCAAGCTGTGTGGACCAGCTATCACAGCTTCCCAGCAGCTCCATAAGGGAACACATTCGCTGTGGTAGGGCTGTATTGGCTAATAACTTTACCAGAGAACCCTGACAGTCAACTGTCTGAGCACGTGGTCGGGGAGAGGCATTAATGGACACAGACAGGATGATGAAGCAGGCCAGAGTGACCTGTAGGCGTCTCATGACATTTGGATGAAGACATGAACCCCTAACCTAGATTGATGACTGGGTGAAAAAACCCGGCATTTCTCGCTGACATCATCCTATCCAAGCTTTTATTGGTTTCGCCTAACCATTAAACGCCCGCAGGGTACTTCGACTTTTCACTAAAAAGTGACCCCCAGTCAGGGAAAATCACTGTAATTTCTGATTTTTTCACATTTGGGACATGAATGCCAATTTTCGGGCCAATCTGACCACATCCGCAAAAATGCCACCGTTGCAGGTGGGGCCTGATTTTGGGCCAAGTGCCAAATATTTTTCTATAAAATGGGGAAATTTGAAGACTTCAGTGAGGGTTCAAAATCGTTGAGGCTTGTGGAGAAACCAATTGGCCAGAAATTCAGCCAAGGGAGATTGGTCAAAGGAGGGGGGGTACTTTGCTGGTCATGAAGCCCATGCACTTGGTATGACCTTCGGAGCTCCATCTTGTCACAGACCTCTGTGTGAGACTCACCCTAGGCCACCAGCCTCAATGTGCTTGCAACAAGCTGTACATGGGTGGGATTTGAACCCATGCTGCTGCCCTCTGGCAGCTCATGTATGAACACAAGGAGGGAGAAACCCCCCACTTGTGTGCACCCCCCTTGGTAAGGGAACTACACTACTCCTATGTAGTGTCTACTATGCACTGAGTCACTACTTACACAGGGTAGAGGGCCTCCAGCATACGAGAATTCATAAACATATATCAGGTTTCTTGCTGCAACACCCTCACACTGTAACTTCTACTATTTACTGTACTGTGGCCAGCTCCTCTACAACTAAAAACTGTCACACTGTCACAATCGTACCAAAATGACTACTGCTGTTGCAGCCTGTTTGCTGAACTGGCAGCTGCAACAAAAGCACAAAACTTACAAATTCGACAATTGATGCAGCCCCTATGCTAAACTATGGGATGCACCGGAAAGACTTCACAACGACCAAATCAGAAAGCACTTTCTGCCAACCCAAACTCTACGCTACTGAGCTGCTGGCATCACACCACTAAACAGGAAATCCAAGATTGATTCCCACACATTGATTCCCCAATTGAAACAGAAGCATTAGGTGAAATTGAAAGCTCCTTAAACATTGGCATGGAAACGGACTCTCTATCCAAGCGACTCTCTATCCAACTCTAATAGAACCTCTTCATAGCCAGACCAAACATGTAGGCACTCACACCCAAGCACATAATAGTATTGAAGCATGGACAGAGAATTACAATGACATATGAATGATTAGAAGTTCCCACTCCCTTCGTACCAGGAGTGACCTCTCTGCAGCGGCAAACAGCCCCCCACAGTTAGAATTTTTAAGTCACATGCCCACTGTGATGCCTCACAAAACAGGCTCCCAAGCAGAGAGGCACATCTCCACACATGGAGCAAAAGTGCCTCTGCCGCCGACCACATGAGGCACATTTCCTCTTATTAAGGCTTCGGAGGGAGTAGTGCATGCCTCCCGGATTCGGTACAGCAGCCCCTAGCATTGCTGTTGTCGTAGGACCAACCCACCCTTCAACCAACCCATTAGTCATCTCCAAATTGAAAAGTAGATGTGAACGAGGTGTCCGTCCCCTTGATCTCATGAATTCCAGGTAAAGGATATATCCATTTACAAAACTTGCGTCAATAGAATGGAAGTACAGCCTGTACCACCATTTGTAGTCACGGGTCTATACACTACAATAACCCCACAATTGGTCCTACACATCCACTCATCTCTGTGCTCTTGGTAATGTTTCAGGACAGGGGAGGTGGGCACAATCTGTGTAGCACCATTGTGCTAGCGCATCATGAAGCAAGATGTATCCATAGGGCTCACAACAGTAGAAAGTAAATTCATAGGTTTCTGGTCATACCATGCCCCAACACACCTTTTCTCAGATATGTGCATCCTCCACAGCAGCTCCCTCTCTCACCACCTCTCCCTATTTCCAAACAGGAAGGGTATCCCAAACGGTTCGTGTTGACAGTGCCAATATTGGCATATATGCTCTCGGCAGCCAAGCCATGAAATAGAACTGGACTGCAAAAATAGTTATCCATAGTTACAATATGCCCATGACCTTTGAAACCAAAAAGAAGCCGAGTCACTACTGCATACCCCATGCCATGGGTCAGATCCACTTCATCATCCTTGCCCACGTACACTTCCATTTTCTGAACATACTTAGACTTTGCATTAGCCAAACACCAGAATTTAATTCCCCACTTCATAGGTTTTTTGGGTAGATACCATGGCATATGTATTTTGGCATACTTCCCTTTAAATTTGACCATCATCTCGTGCACGCAAAGGTATGTTCAAATTGACAGTAATGTAATTGACAGTAATGTGCATATGCGCGTAATGGGCACTGGAAGAATTCACGGTTTGCTTTCCAACAAAGCTTAGTATTAGGAAGTTTCTTCAGGCCCATAAGAATATGAACAGCCACCAGGCCCTCAATTCCCTCACTGTCACACATACCAAGACCTCCCCCCATTGCGTCTTTCCTCCTGGTTCAAAGATTGAGCATACAGGTTTGTCATCATGTAAAACGCATAATGAGAATGTGCCAAAACAGTTTGAAAAAATCAATCGGCCTAGCATTTTCACCCAATCACAACCCCATACATCCACATAGGGGACGTTGATAATGAGGCTCTTTCGGACATTGACAGATTAGCACATAGGACTCTCACGTTTGGCCCAAGATACCCAATTCTTCGAGCAATTGGCTATGCCCACGCACATCGCGATCTTCCACTTGGGGAAAATTGTAGAGAGCACATATTAGGCACATGAGAAGGAAGATCATGCCCAAAATCGAAATCAGGTGGGTTAGAAACTTTACCCACTTTACCCATCATGCATGCCATCGCCTTCAGCCTCGTCATCTTACTCTGCAGCAGGTTGCGACAACGAGTCACTATCTCTAATCAAGTCTGCTTCTAGATATTTTAGGGGTGGTTCTTTTTGGGAGGCCATGTGATACGAGCTTCATGGTTAGGGTTGCGAGAGTGAGGAACAGAGGTGGAGGACAACCACCAGTTCAAGGAGGGTGTGGAAAGGTAAAACAGGGGGTAAAGAGCATATGTGTCTAGCCACTGTTGCTTCAAAAAAGCAGTGGGATCAACATTTTCGAAAGGTCATCCACCTCGACGGATACGACGATCAACATCATCTAGAGTTTGCAACGTGCCCACGAATCCCTGCAATGCTCATTCGGACCAGACAGTGGGCGGAGGGTCACATTATCATATGTTGTCGTTAAGGCGTTGGTGGCGATAGTGGGGCAGGAAGTGCTTTGGGTAAATCCCCAATGATGCACAAGTAATTTGAGAACCGTGAGAACGCCTTATCAGTACATTCTGTCTCCCTGCATATGTTATAACGCACCATTTGAATCTAAGGCCCCAAACATACCTATCCTGCTGATTTCCAAGAGTCATCAGTTAAAATTTCAGTCCATTGAAGGTGGGTTTTATGCACAGAGACTTTAGAGACTCATGCATGACTGCTACTGGCATCATGTAGCATGCTGAATGTCACAGAACCATCTGAATGGAAAAACCGTCTCTTGGTAGCCCCCTCATTTGTACAGATTGAGCCAATACTCTGGTGCAGCCTGCAGCGGACTGGTCAGAAGTAGTATCATTAAGGAACCATTGCACAGGGATGCAAGCTTCCATAATTTGGCACTCAACTGATGAAGTCTGTAAGATTGGAGCTGAAAGGTTGAGCGAAAAAGTGTGATACGAAGTGACAAGAGGCCACTACAGCACAGGCTGCGACTGGAGGATTGTAACAGCATGATCAAAAAAAATCTTGTCCCTCAAATCACACCACTTTTGAGTACTTTTAACTAGCCTGCCTATGGGAGATTTCCAAGTTGGCTCTCAAAATTCTAGTTATAAGGAGGTAACACACATCACTGATATTAGGAAACTACCATTCATATGTGAGAGAGTGGTTGAACTGGAGGAATACCACTTCATGGATACAGCTTACTATGGTGAGTCTAGAAACAGCCACACAACCTTCAAAAAAGCATATTGGCCCCTTAACACAAACTGTAGGACTCCTTCAGGTTCAGATTCGCAGGTGCCTAGCAGCCACTGCATACAAAGACTAGGTGCAATACCGCAGACTACAGTAGACAAACGGGGGTGTGGAATTGGTGAATCACATATGTAAGTGAAGGACATAAAGTCACATGCTTACACTTAGTAAAACGAACTCCCCCAACCGTGGTCATACAGGGATCCTCTGCGGTGATTCTCATCTGCATTCAGCAAATTCTGGCAACCCCTTTAGCCCTGACACATTCAAATGATTCCTTGAAACATAGAGTGAATCCCAGGCTGAGACAGCAATGGGGTATAACAGCAATACTTTTCAGCAAGCTACTAGTATAAAGCATCTTAGAACATCTGAGAATGCAACTTTGTAGGAAATAAAAAACATGGAAAGAATGGACCACCTAGAAAGCGCTGCTTGGTTTAAGAAGCCATTGCATTGTGACTTATTACAGAAACCTCTTATTACATTACATTCTAATCAATTCATACACTATTTAAGGTTCAGTCAAATTTAAAAGCTTAAGCAGCTGACTAGCTGTATACCCAAAGATGCCCTCTAGCCAATGCCTAGTCATGCTGGCAAGAACCTTGCTATTAATCAGGAAAAATTCCAATATAAACAAACTAATGTGTGTTGTGCTGGCTGGGCTGTCAAAGTGACCACCTACGCTTTTGCTTTCTGAAACTCCAAGCTTGTACGTACCTTGTCATCGAGGCCAGCGAACTTTTCCTTCCCACAACCTCTCAAACCACAATGGCAGTGTCAGTTGAATAAACCATCATTCTTGATGCTACTCAAGGTTAGTTGAAAGTGCAGGCTGGTGCCTGTACTACACTCCTCTCGACTCGCCCTTCACCCTTCAAGCTTTCTGGTCCTTTCTACACTAGTATAGACAACAAGCAAATTGTTGTCAGAAGGCTCAGAATAAACCCTAGATGTCAAGGACAAGCCCACATTTAAGCTGTAAAATGGAGATGAAAATGGTCATCTTTTGAAGAATTAATGGTCAAAGTCTTCCACTTACAAATGGTTGGAAAAAGGAGCCACCCTACACCTAAGGAGCCAAAGACTCTTGTATGGGGCCATGGTCTTTATCAGAGGTCGTGGTTGTCTTCGTCGGTAGTGCCATCACGGGGTGACCTGCTTCCCTTTTCGACGATGGTCTAGGCGACAAATTCGAATAAGTGGCCTCGACAAAAAAAGAGATGGAACACCATCCCTTTGTTTGTGGGGCTACTTGTGCGAAGTTGTTACCTACTCTAGCCATGTCTTGACCCTCCCCAATCCAAGAAACCTTTGCCCAAGCTCCTGTCTAACCGGAAACCATGTATGGACCATTCCATGGCGCCCTTCCACAGCTAAAGACCATGGCCCCAGACAATAGTCTTTGGCTCTTCACAGTTTCGCTCATCCTGGAAATCTGCACCCTTCTTCCTCGCATGCTGTATTGCAAGTGCACCATTCTGTTCACCTCCATGAATACTCTCTTCCTTGACAAACGAATCCTCGGCACTCCACGCATCAAGAACCACACAATTGTAACTATACAGGATGTTCCCCGGATCCGGTCCCTGCCATTAAAGACACCACATGTGTCACCACTACAAAACTCCGTCCCAGACATCAATTGAAGGTCTTCTCACCGCAGGATTCAAGAGCTCCACTTCACCCGCCAAAACTGAATAGGCATACCTTCGTCTCACCAGAGAGAGCATAACGGAAGCTTCACTTTACAAGTACCTAACTGCAACACGCTGACAGCAAGGTTTACGCCTTGTCACCCTTTTCACGTTTTTCTGTCATCATCTTTTGCCGCCAAGAATGCTTCAGGACACCCTTTTGAAAGAGGTGGTATTTCGTCTCCTCCGTCTACCAAATATCTACACATTTGAAGAGTTTTTGGTAACAAAACAGAAAAACTTAAAAAAAGAAGAAAAGAAGGGGACAGCTTGTCACGGCCCTCATTGAAGAAAAAAATTCAAGTTGTTTTCTCTTTGACAGTTTTTTTTAAAAATTAAATTGAAGATAAAAAATATTAAAAAACAAATTGAAGATCATCCCCTTCCCCCCAAAGAAGAGAAAAAATTGAAGTAAACTAAAAGAGAAAGTAACCCTGCAAGAGACTCACAGCCCTAAAGGCATACAAACAAAAAGAAGTCCCGGGCCGGATCCACAACTGGACTAGGTACATACCAACAGAAGACTGTCTGGACAGACTTGAGCTACATAGCATAATATTTGCGGATGCAACATCCTCATCGGTTTTGTTAGCATTTATCTGTTCATGTTGCGCATTCACTACTTCTTTATTGATGTGCAAACCACCATCAAGACTACTACATTACCTCTGTGTGGTGAGGTGGGCGGCATTGAAGGAGCCTTCCCCTTCCACCCATCAACTTACACAAAACGGTTAGAGAGAAGACTCCGGCCAAATCCAGTGTAACTTAGAGCCAAAACTTTTAGCTTGCATTTTGATTCTTGCAATGAAATCTAGTTCACGCCCACCCATCAACCTCAGCACCACCCATATAAAATGACTCGAACCAATGGGTTCGTTTCATCGTGGAATTGAAGCCACCATTTAACTTGAGTATTGATTCGCGAGGTTCCCCATCCTGCCCGCCCATCAACCTCAGCAAGCACCACCTATACAAATTGACTGACACCCCCCCCCCCCCAATTGCGTAAGGTGATTGATTCGCAGCGTGCAGTCCTGCGTTTGACCCAACTCGAGAATCTTGTGTGTGAAGAACAACACAAGAATCAACGCCTCAAGACTTTGCGAGAATGGTGGGATTGGATGGGGCGTCGATGAAATGGAGAATCGGAAGAGAAGGAGAAAAGTGGCGATAAAAAGGTGCGGGGGGGGGGCCACGTAGGACAAGAGTAGCGACAAGAGGAAAGGACGCGCAGGGAGGCTGGTTGGATGTAAGTTAAAAAGGCGTGAAGAGCGCGGGGCAACGCGCAGCAGTAACGAAGCAGGCGGATAACTTAAGGAAGGGCGAGGCGGGGTTGGCAGTAAGGAAGGTGGGGGGCAGCCTGCTTGTGCGGGGCAACAGTTCTGCGCGAAAAGGAGAGGGCGCACGTCAGAAGTGGGGATTCACGTGGCATTGGGGTGGAGTGGCAGGGAGGGTACATGGAAGAAAGGAGGAAAGAAAGTGGGGGTGAAGAGTCAAGACGTCAAGACTGAGGAAGGGGTGAGATGAGGGGGCAATTATAGAAGGGGAGAGGAAGGGGGACCGAGTAAAGAAGGTTGAGCGGTGAAGAGGGATAGAGCGTACACAGACAAGCACTGCACACACTAAAGATAAGTAGGTATAAGGGGGATGCCTGCACACGGACGGCCGCACGCCTCTAGTAAGTAAGTATGCTAGGTGCAGGGCGGGGCAGGGGCTTGTTGACTGCTCCGGGCCTGCTCCAACACTAGTGAGTGAGTGAGCCCTAGTCCACGCGGCAGCTATCGACTACCGCGCTTAGCTACCGTCTTTAGCGATGCCTTCTGTGCATCGACGCCTGGGATTCCTTGAGTGTGCTTACTCTGTCGTGCTCTGTGCCTCCTTGTCACTAGATGCCCGCTTTCGTCCTCCACGGAAGCCGCCATAGCCAGCATAGCCAGGATTTGTAGACGGCGGAGCGAGCAGCGAAACCGAAGGATTTCGGAGCTTGCCTGCTGTCGTATCTTTCAGGCAAGTGTGTATCCGATTGGGAAGACTATTGTGCAAGTTATGTCGTGCGAGAGGAGAGACTTTTGTTTGGTTGTCAGGTCTACGTCTGTTGGAAGACTCTTGTGCGAGTCGTTTGCGTGATTTCGGAGATGCTTGTGTAGGTTGTCCGTTACGGGTCCGTTTGTCGTTGCTGTACCCTGCTCTTCAGGCGAGGTTTGTATGTCCTGATTCTCAAGTCTCTTGATAAGTTATGTGCGTGATCTCGGAAAGGCTTGCGTAGGTTGACCGGTGCGGTGTGTTTGTCCCCGCTGCCGGAAGAGGTTTGTATGTATGTTGACTGTTTCTCTTAGAGACGTGAGAAGTCTGTCTGGTACACTATCCGCTCTCCGGGCAAGGGTTGTACGCGTGATTCTGAAGACTCGCTAGTTATGTGCACGATCTCTTCGAGACTTGTGTAGGTTGTCTGGATCTGTGTTTGTCATCGTTGCTACAGCCCCGCCTTCGAGGCAAGGTTTGTATACCCGGATCCGAACTTGTGTGTGTTAGATGTCGGAGAGACTTGTGTTGGTTGTGTGATACTCAGCGTGTTTGTCACCTTACACACACGACAGGAAAGCATGGGCTTTTGAGGTTCTTGTTTAGAAGGCTATACAGGGAGAAGGATCGGGGAGGATTCTGCTATAGAGCCATCGCGGTCCTCTAGGATCGCCATGTTTTAATGTGCCTTGGTGGCTCGACAATCCTTATCTGTTGAAAATCTCCTAGATGCGTGATCTTGTTCCAGGAAGTCGTTGTTAGATCCTTTTGTGGACTATATCAGATCACTTGCCCTTCTGCAGAATGACCTTCTACAGACAGCACCTATCTCGTCATGGTGATAATGGGAAGATTCGAATGTTAATACACCTGCAATTGCGAAGGAGTGTTTCACATGCTGGCTTACTCAAATTGTTCTTTGGTATTGGACATCTCATCCCAAACTCATCTTAGGCCCTGCTTTTCTGTCTAGTGTTGTATGTAGAAGAATGGCATACATACCAGTGCTGAGCTTTGAGTTTAATGTTGCTGGACTCGCAGGTACAGATTCGCATAGAGTTCTCCTTAACCTGGTACAAACTCTAGCAATGGGATCTGATGGCTCGATGGAACTGGTTCCACAAGAAAGGCAGAAAGCAGCCTCTAGGAGGAAGAAAAGCGCCACACAAGTTGAAGTTTTGGAGAGGCTCTATGCTGGTAATTCCTCTGCAGTGCCTTTTTTTGGGTGGGGGAGGGGGTGTCTGTGGTGTGGATGGTTGTGGTATCCCTCCAATTCCTTGATCCTGGACAGCCAACATGAATCATTTATGTTTGCCTACACCAGAAATGATTCAATGTCCACATTTTTCCAGTTCACAGCAAAGGGAAATTTGTTGTATGAACGTTTAGTGTGTTGCTATACCTTACAATTATTTGCTGTAACACCTTCCAAATGTTAAGTGGTTCTCGAACTGTATGGTCCACAGAGGCGAGGTATCCTCCAGAGGAAGCACGAATAGCAATAAGCCAGGCACTTGGATTGTCAGAGAAGCAGCTTCAAGTTTGGTTCACACACAGACGGTACAAGGACAGGCGCGATGGTATAGAGGATGTGCAACTGACAACGCATCAGAATCGTGACAAAGTTGACGTGCTAAGTGATGAACCCCAGGGTGGCAAGAAAGGGGCAATTGATTTGAACAGCACAGATGATGTGTCCGAAGATGGGTATCCTGCTACAGTTGTTACTGAGGAGCGCAATGATAAGGCCCTGCTGGAGAACAAAAATGGCATGAAAGTTAATAATTGTCGGTCTGAAGAAAAGGAGAATGCAAAGAAGGCTGCCAAGAGAAAAGCTCTTGCAAACTCAAAGGAATCAAAGAAGGCACAGCAAAAACCAGCAGTTTCTAAGCCAAAAGTGCCCTCCAGGGCAGAGATTGAGATGGCTGCGATTATTGCTGTCGAGGCCCAGTTATGTGGACCATTGCGAGAAGATGGCCCTCCTCTTGGTCTCGAGTTTGATGTGTTACCCCCTGATGCCTTCCAACATTTAGATATCACAGAAGGTGAACCAAAATTTCATTCTCCCTTATTTTGAGTGGACCTTTTGCATCTTCTTCCAGACAATTGTCTCACAGCTTTCGAGCAGAGATATGCTGCTGTTTGGCATCTGAAGGCTGTCAATACAACCACTGAGGGTCATCTACAGAGTCTCGGGCTGGATACGCATAGCTGATAGTAGTTATCTGGAGAGGACCTGAGCATGGTAGCATTAACAAGTACCTACTTATGTGTTAGATTGAAAATGATGTATAGATTGCTCAGTATTCATGAACTTTTTGTTTGAGCATTTGAATGACACTTTTTCCAGGGAAAGCGGGTCTTTTGGTGGCTTCCTTATATCTGTATAGCTTTTAATGGCAGCTCTTGGAAACATGCAACTTCCAGGATTAATTTGTGAGAGGTTTCGTTGTATCATCAAGTTTGCTAACAATTTCCTGTGCCCTCCACAAGTGTGTTTGTGTTCGCCTATGACAGTTGTAAGTTGTGAATTGGCAGGTTTTGGCAATGAAGGTGGAATGATAAATTTTGTTGAGAAAACTGAACCCAAGGGCAAGTGGGGAAAGGACCTGCCAGAGAAGAAGAAAAGAAAGGTAGCTGGCTACCATATCATCTATTGTTTTGTTGGAGAGAAAGTTTGTCTCTTGAGATGGTTCTTGTTTTGAATATGGGTTTTGAATCGCAATATTTATGGTTAACTTTGCCAAACCTTTGAGGTAACTCATATTTTGCTTGTCCTGGCTGCAGGGTGGAACACTCAAATCGACCAAGGGAGAAGATGGGTGCTAAGAGGCAACTTTGGTGATTGAAGGGTGTGTTGCTCTTACTGTCCATCACCATGAATTGGCATTGACAACTGCTGCTGAATGTCATGTTGCCTGCAATCTGTGGATGTCATGGTAGATTGTGTTGTTTTCATTGTTTTTTGGCTTTTGACTGTTACTATGTTGGGAGTGGTTCTATACAAGATGGTCGTGTTGGTGATATTATCTGTTCTTTTGTTGTTTTGCTTTCTATGTAAGTTTCTGTGATATCGATCAGGTTAAGATTGGTTTGCCAATTCTTCTAGAAAAGAGCCTCATTTTTACCTTGGGATCTTCGTCCAACTACTTTTTTACACGCGGTTAGTGCATAGTACATGATTGTGGATATCCATCATGTACCCATGATACATGTTCATACTGGTAAAGACTTTTGGGAATTGAAACCTTACCTGGGTTTTCTCTTTGCCCAGATCCAGGGATAGGTAGTTTGTTTGAGAAGCTCTGAAAGGAGGTGAAAGGGAGTGAATAAACCATAGGTCAATCTTTCCTTCCAGGTCATCAAAGAAATGTGTCCCTGGTGATTGTCTCCTAATGTG
>JAKLZA010000037.1:0-25000 GCA_030704615.1 Takakia lepidozioides
CCCAATTTCAGCATGAGGCATACAGCGAGAGTGTCCTAGCCTCAAGCAGATGGAACTGCTGGACAATCAACCGGCAATACTAGTTCCAAAGGCCAACGCATAAACATGCACACTATAAAGCAACATTTCATAATGTGGAGGAAACTAGAATTTATTGTTGGACAGTAGAATACAAATTTTGCTACACATTGAGTTTAATGGTTCAACAGCAAGAGTATCTTGTCAAATTGACAATTACACAAGTTGCAGTTCAATCAATCGTTCTTTGGATTGATTTTATGGAGCTCAACTTTCTTCATCAAGCTTTTGTCGCCCTGCTTGATCTTCCTCTCAATGTACTCGAACAAACTTCCATCATATACACCTCGAATAGCCTCCTTGCTCGCAAATCCCTCCTCATCCTTCACTAGCCAAAACGTAAAACCCCACTCCAGTTTTGCAGCAGTCCTGTTCAATATTACCCAGGTATGTTATAAATTTTTTTACAGCAATAAACTTCTATTGGACTACTGCCTTTAAACATCTTTTCCCTACCAATTACTACTCGATCCCATTCTCTAACAGTATCTGCAAACATTATCCAGATATGACATTCTTAAGTGCAATCTATAAAGATGTACAGGGTTGAAAGACATTGAATCACCAGCCAAAGGGGTCGCTCGCATTGCGCAGGGCGTTAGTCATGTTCCAAAGTTCTGGGTATGATATACGATCCGGATATGTCCGGGCGTATTTGATAAAAATCTCCTCGAATTTTCCTGGAACGAATCTGCCCTCTGTGTCATAAACTTCGCTGTCACTTCCATGCTTTGCTTTATGAATTCTTTCGATGTAGATGGGAAATCTTGGGTCTGGAATCCAACCCTGCATAGAAGGCGATGATTCAATTAAGCTAATCAAGCGCGCTTGGATTAGACTGCAAGTAACAGAACTCAAATTTCTTAAGCAGTACACCACAATTGTATACAGATAGACACCAGGCATGCTTACATCATAGGTGACATAGCTAAATGCCCCGTTGATAAATGCCGCTCCCAGAAATGATATAGTCGGACCCCATCCCAGCGCCCGGAAACCTGCCATTGAAGACACCCATGAGATATCACGCCGCTTTCAAACCTCATCTCAGTTGCAAGTCGAACAACCATGAGGAGATTCAACCGAATTATCACCCACCTACTGGCTCTGGATGATGGAGACAGATGCCTCACCTGCGTAAGTTTCTTGAGGGTAGATAACGCCATCCCCATCGCGATCAAAGAAAGCAACATGCTGTTGTAGCACAGTCATATTGTGAGGATTGCGACCAGGTGTTCCTTCAGGATGCTCTGCATCCACTGCCACCAGTGCTCTTGGCAAATCTGCAATCACCAGGGGCCAAGAGGTCATCGTTACAGAAAATTCAAAGTTCAAACATGTATCAAAAGTTCTTTATAGCAAGGAGACCTCGGGCATGAAGTTTTGATATCCATGGAGATCTATGCTATGTAATGGAGTGTGGCTAAAGGCGTTTCATCTCATTCGGGACAGTCAGTGAGAGCTCAGCTGGATATAGCCTCTCGAGCGGTAGCTTGCGTCGTTTGGACAACGATCGAGAATCACGCTGGAGAGTACATAACAATGAGTGCTGGCCACCTGTCGTCGAGAGCCCATAGATCACCGTCTCGAAAGAGCCGGCTAGCTAGGTTTGAATACGATCACTGAGAATTCACCAATTGCGATCGATTATTAGTTCTGGCGCAACAATAATCCCGTCACCTCAATCCTTCAACCTCCCTTGAAAGGTCATCCCTTGGACCCGAAACTCAGTAGTTTTGGAGTAGTTCAATCTCTCTCTCTATCTCTCTCTAATGCACCTCCAGATATGTAATCATGAAATTGCATTGCTGAGATACATGAAAGTTCGGAAGTGCCCAAACTGTGCACGAGGGCGTCCAAGGCCTCCACCGTAATCAATCTCTTCCTTTTCCACTCCGGACCCACACCGTCTGATCAGAAATCCAAGCTGAATCGTTAGAACTTACAGGGCAGGTCAATAGGGATATTTGAAATGTTGCGTTCTTTAGTCACTGGGGCTCTCTTCGCGATTGTCTCATATGCTACCGAGCTGGCCTGCTTTCCAGGGGCCTCATCGACTTTGTAATCCGCTGCTGCCATGATTCTGGTATTTCCACGTACTCTGCACTCAATAGTCTGCTTGCGTGATTGTCCTTCGGACTTGCGTATCAACCCCCCCAGCTTAATGTCACTTTTCCCAAACCCCTGAATTCCACAAGGAAGCGAGAAACTCATGAAATGCGTCCAACACTCTAATGAAGTGAGCTACCGAATTGAAGGGCAGCAATCTCTACACACATGTACACTTTAAGCACTGAGAGCGTGCCTCTCGTTTATATTGCGAATCTGGGCTACGTACAGTAATCCACTGTGGCAGCCAACAGAGAAAAAGACCCCTGGACAAGTGACACCATGGATACGCGTGTGGGGAGACATGGATTCCACGTGTTTGGTCGAGTAATGGCCAATTGTGAATATGCATGGTTACACAGATGCACCACCTCTGCACTCTACGTCACCATTCTTCCTCCACACGTTGCCCACCAACCACACTTCCTTCCTTCCTTCCTTTTCCTTCCTTCCTTCCGCAATTCGTCCCCACGCAACCGAAGCATCTCTGCAGATCTTTTTACGCCACACTTGTGTCGCTGTGCAAGAAGACCCAACGTCCATCTAACTGCGCCCAACCCGATATGACCTGAAACGAAGCCACCGTGTACCAATATCACTGCTATACCTGCTGTGCGCTTGAGTAGCTCTCCTTTTGTTGGCCTGCTCCTTTACTTGTTAGCCGTTGCCTCCAATTCCTTGTACATGACGCCTTCACGAGCCGTGTGTT
Source organism: Takakia lepidozioides (assembly GCA_030704615.1). Taxonomy (NCBI): domain Eukaryota; kingdom Viridiplantae; phylum Streptophyta; class Takakiopsida; order Takakiales; family Takakiaceae; genus Takakia; species Takakia lepidozioides. The sequence goes on from JAKLZA010000037.1 coordinate 2,897, forward strand.
GTTGCCCACACAATTTGCATGTGAAGATTCTAAGGAGTTGTAGAGTCCTCGAATTCCTTGCTTTTAAGTTTTCTTAGAAGCGAGGAGGTGGTAGTGAGAAGTAACTCCACACTGGACAGGACCGGTTACCATGGAAAGCAGATAACACCACAGTCACGAGCTGCTTCTCATTACCATCTCCATGACCGATAGGGAGCATGCTGACAGGTATATTGTGTGTGCAGAGGAAGGAAGACAAAAGAGCTTGCAGGCAGCTCTACTTGTCACTCCTTGCCAACTGCAGTTTATCAATGGGCTGAACTTCAATAATGTACCTTGTTATCGCTACCCACCAAGGGAATTTCCACTCCAGCGTAGAAAGCATCTTCGGTTAGGAGGATTCCAAAATATTGGGTTTGCAACTTCCTTTGTGGACACATGCAATTAGTGCTCGCTTTGGTTGAAAGGAAAAATGCCAATTATTCGCAGCTCATGCTAGTTGGATTGAAATAGTACAGATCCCTGTTAGACTCCACATAGAAAGGTTGGCATTGAGTGTGCATTATTGAGAGTGACATTTAGACCTCAAAGAAGTGGTGATAACTCCAAACAGAGGCGCCGTGTAGATATCGTGTTGAAGCAGCAAAGACTGCCTGATGTTCAAGATGCCATGGGGGTCACCGCAACCCTAGAGCTACCCACTCAACATTGCATTGAGATGTGGGATGTTGGGTCACAGTTGACGTCTGGTGGTCTTCTGGTCAATTTCACAACATTGTGCCAAGACCACACATAGACCTGGGACCATGTGTGTTTCCCTGTTGGGAATGGCCCTGGTGTCACCACAATAACAGATGCCATAGAGGCTTACCACAACAGAGCTTGCTGTGCATACAGCACCACTCTACACATGATAAGCCTCTGTCAGGTGACTCTGGATCTTTCTGAAGGAGACAGAGAGACTGTGATAACAGAAAACTCAAGATGGCTCCAACTTGAGCCACCCTCTGTCAGCTTGTACCTTCACAAACTCAGCTAAAGCTCGGATATCATCATCGCTGATCCTTGGCCCGAAAGTACACTGCCCCCTCGGCGCACACTTTTCCCCATATCCCTACAGCAGAAACAACACAGGAGTCTCACACATTTAGAAGAGGGACACGTCACATGAAACCTCTTCCCTCTTGCAAACACTGGACGACTGGACTTTCTACCAAAACTCCTGAAGGTGAAAAAAAAAAATCAGACTAAATACCTTATGATGCCGGGTCATAAAAGAGCATTGTGGATAACACCCTACGAACCCATGAGTGGATGACAAGCATTTCTATACCAACCATGTTGGTAAGGGAGGTAGACCAACATATACTTCAAATGAAGGAGTGATTGCACACTTAACCCATTGTTAGCATATAGGTCAATCGCGACAATAAATCAACAGTTATTAGTCAAATTGCTTAGAGAAACTGCAAGACTTACCGGCATTCTTTCCTTTCCTGAGTAGGTGATTCCACATACGTCATCCACAGTGGCAAGCCCATTTCTGGTAGAAGATTCACAAAGTGGTCACCAGGGGGATCCAAGACAAAGATGAGGGTAACAGTGGTGGCAAAATAAGAGCTCAGTGTCCTCATGTCACCTGCTACATTTAGACTGAAAACTTTGACTGCCGTTAACATTCTCCATGAGATTCTGACCGAGTACTTCCAAAATAGAGGCAATGTACATCTCACTCCATCGTACATGATCCAGTTCTACTATATTTCTCTTGGCCGTAACCACAGAAACTACATGCCAGAAAATATGCCAAAGGTTGTAGTGACCTGCCAAAATCATGAAGGCTTACAAGGGTGGCTCTTACCTCTCAAGGTCCTTACTAAACAAGGTCGCCCCCTACAATCAAGCAAACATCATCATGGTATTAAGAGTATGGGACCATCAGAGAAAAATGTCATGAAGAATTGAGACAAATCACTGCCAATATACAAGTTTTCAAGCACAGGCGAAGCTTTTTTGTTCCCCTACATATATGCTGAATGGACCATGGATAGTCAAGCTAACTGACCAATGTCAGTAGTCCTTGCAAGTGGACGGTACATGGTGAGTGGGATACTTGTGAAATTATCTCTAGGAATTAGACTTTGCAGAATATCGGGAAGACGGGTGTAGATTGCTGTAGCCTGCATAGAGCCTAGACAGCAATACCAATTACCCTTGAAATGCCCCTGAGTATGTTAGAGCTTGAGGTTTCATACAGGCTGAAGAATGTTGCCACCCCCAGCATGACAACAGGAACATGTGTTCTGAAACACCATTGCTGGCCCCGCTTTCTCCAAAGCAAAAGCTGCTTGCACTGTACCAGTACCAGCAGATCAAACTCTTAGACTATCATTTGTGGTTCATGAACTCCAAAACCCTGGATTACACAAGAGTGGCTAAATTGTTCTGCGGACGATGGAAATACAAGTTTAGCCATGCCAAAACATGTGTTGTAGCAGGAGTGAGCTGCTAGCCCCCAAAACAGTGCTATTCAGACCTGTAGATCAGGAGTAACTACTCCATCTTAATTATGATGGCAATCCCCAGAAAGATGCTCGTCTCCACGCTACCTTTTACCGTCTCCCTTCTGTTGCATTGACTCAGGTGCAGGGCAGATTGCCACAGGGCTACAGCAAGCAAAACCTAAGAACACATCTATGCTATCTGCTGGTAACATTTCGAATTCGAACAAGATGGTTTTTGAGGCATCCAGGCATCCGAGGCACACATAAAGAAAAGAAAAACTTGCTCACTGTTCATAGAAGACCACCCAATAACTGTGGAAGCTCCAATAGCCACCATAGCCGCTTTGATAACAGATGAGAGCCTTGAGTTCTTGGGGCCTTCAACTACTTTGCAAATACTTCTGCCATCCGCTAAGTCCCATTCACGTTTGTGTTTACTTCTTCAACATCACAAGAGGTGAACTCACCAATCATTGCAGCATCTGACCCAGTCCAAAATTGCAGGAGTCTGGGATGCCATCTTGCCATGATTGGGCATTAACTATGATCTATACACTAAAAAGAAAACCCTCGCTAAAACTTGGAACATGTTAGCCAAGCTACCTGAAGTTCATATCACCTATGATCAAAACCGTTTTTTCGCAAGGGAAGTGCTCTGGAGGCATAAGAAAGGGACAGGCTGATGATCTGGAGCTTCACCATGAAAGAACGGAAAAGACATTGTTTCAGTCCTGACTGCCTCAAGAACTACAAAATACCTTCTGTAATGAGCCTTACCCAGAATGTTACATTCTGCCCGTGCAGTTCCCAGTGTGACTGGCAGTGCAGTCACACCCACATGTGTTGCTAGTCTTTTGAAGTGCCAGGCTACAGAAGCAATGCTGATATTAGTATCATGCTTTCTGAAAGGATGTCAAAGCAAGCCCACTCGTCTACCCTCAATTAGGGTCAATTTCCAAGGGGTATCATAGCAAACTTTAACAGGGAACAGACACCATCTGTAACCCTTGAAAATAGAAGTGCGCAGCTATGGATGAAAACACAACCGTGTGGACCTCATTACCGTTTCTAAAGGTGACAATCCGCAAGAGAGACGATCCAGCAACCGCATCCTGTAAGGTGGGGTCACAGATAAAATCAAACGGGGAAAACTAATTTCTTCTGAGGATCGACGATACTGTTTTCAATCCCAGGGATAATTTCACTTGTGTAATTTAGACGCAGGCAGGATGTGTAAGTTAAATCATCAGTGTATGCTTGGCTACAATATCCTAGACATAGGCCACCCGGGATATGTCCCCTTTCCCCTGGTCAGAAATTTCAGCACAAATAGACTATGGAACTGCCTTACCTCCTCACAATCCTCCAGCATAAGTCTAACTAGTCTGTAACATAAAACGGAGTGACAGTGGCGGCGAGTGAATCGGCACCGCATCGGTGATATTTGAGATCCACCGCAGCACAGTGATCTTATGCACTTCTCAATGCGCGCGCGCTCAGTTGGTGCGCGAAACAAAGGAAATTCGATGTCCGAGAGAATTCTAGCCACAGATAATACCCATGCGAATAAGCATAGAATGATACAGTATGGGAACAATGCTCATACCAATCACCCAAACGAGGTTTCCATCACCTGGGTCCCCGCAGTTAGTTGTCACCCACAAAATGACTGTCAACTGAGCTGGCGCCGGTTGCCCATTGAGCCCGGGAAATTTTTCTTACAGCTCAAGAGACACAGAACACTAGGAAAAGATCAAGGGTCACAAAATACCTGGGTAAATGAGGTTGACCTCTGTGCACCCAGCTTTCGGCCATGGCCGGCAGCTGAAAGCCTGACACTTGAAGAAGCCGTAGGCATGCTCAGACCCAAAACTGCAATTGGCCCTCCTGTCACCCACGCCCTCGAGGATGCCATTATAGAAAGAACGAGAGAGAGAGAGAGAGAGAGAGAGAGAGAGAGATTGATTGCCTGCTCTAGCACCACACTTTGCGACTTCGGAGAGACGAGTGTGCGTTGGGAAACAAGTCGCACTTCGCAGCTGGGTGGATGAAATATGAAAAATGCGGGTGGAGGATGTACTCTGTCCGACAGAAAGGCCCAGCGGGAAGGAGAGGGGAGAGTTGAGGAAGCACGACAGCCGGCGTGCTCATCAGCTATGGAAACGTGCTCTCACAGACCCCTTCTTCAGTGCTCCCTTTCTCCACTCTCGTCGCAGGAATCGGCACTATATGGGCAGCTCAGGGCCCTGCCATCGCTGTGGGCGGGGCGGGCATTTGGCTCGGGACTGCTCTCTGCATACCTGCTTTAGATGCAATGGGTGGGTCTTCTCTCTCGTGCTCTTTTGCCTCCGTTCCTCTGATTTTTGGTGTATTTTTGTTCCGATTTTTTTGGATTTCTTTAGATAATTGTATCGTCGTTTAAGGTACTGCACCATTTAGTAGGATGTTACGTCTCTTCCAAGAGGCTGTTTGCTGTGGTGGGGAGATAGTTGTAGATCTTAGTGCGCCTCCTGACTAAACCGCGCCATGCTAGGTTTCCGGGAAGAGATGCTCTCGAGTAAACGATTTTCATTCTTATATCTCAATTTAGTGCAATCAATACAAGTAGAAAACACCACATTAACTGCAAGTGAAAGCAACACTTCTATTCCGAGTTTGTAATTCAGGAGGGCCTCTATTGCATTGGTTGTTGTTGATTTCCTCTCCAAAAATTGTCAATCTTCAGTAAAAAGCAGACTACGCGGAAGATATCGCAGAGCGTGAATCTGCCTCCCTCTCTGGGTTTAGGCTTTCCATTGGAAGGTTTGGAAGTGAAGGTGGTCTAGCCTACCCTCATTTAAGAAACAACTTTGTAATGGCCAGAGGAAGCTCACAATAAGAGAGAGATTAATTTCTGAATCACAGCTATGGTTCACCCATGATCGGAGTAATCACTAATGTTCACATGGGTACTGTCGAGGTGCACAAGTTGCAGATCGTAGTTGTAGTCAGAGCTGCTCTCGAGGGTTTCCGCGTTCATGTGAATTACTGAGTAAGTCTCCAACGTTTGAATTCAAACAGAAAATATTTTCAAATTAGGGTTGGCATGTCAAATGAGAGGGGGAGAGCTCAAAAGGACCAAATCCTTGCACCTGTTTTGGGTTGATGGGGGCAGGAGGGGGCACATGGCGTGGGAGTGTGTGGAGGGTGTGACATGCAGTCGGTGTGGAGAACGTGGCCATCTCCAGCGCAACTGTAAAAACGTTTCTTGTCACAAGTAAACTTCCTAAAACTTTTAATACCAAAAAAATTGGTCAATTGAGCCTTATCTCGAGTGTACGAAATGACAAGGCTATGGAAGGACCCAGATGCCGGCAGGGATGTTTTAAAACCAGTTACTATGTAACTGAAGGGAAGATGCTTTCCAGATTTTTATCTCCAACCTAGTCAATGAGTGTGGAAATCTCCATAGATTCCTTTCCAGGAGAGAGCTTCTAATGGTGTTGACAGTGCTTTTCATAGGTGCGGGCGAAGGGGGCACATTGCAAAATTTTGCAATGATCCATTTGCGAAGGTATCTTTCTAGGTCCTTCAATGCCACGTTTGTCTCATCTCTAGTAGGTAGAGGGGCTCAGTAGCATTGCTACATATTGCTTTATATATGATGGTTATGTCCGCTCTATCTTGAACACCCAGTCAATTCATTTGCAATTATTTCTCTATTGGGTTTGAGTTTCATACTGTAATGAATCGAAAACCCCAAAAAGATAGGTATCGTTTAGGGTCTGTGCCTTTGAAGAGTGAGCCAAAGCTTCCTGACAGGGCAACTAGCAATGAGTACTCTCTCTTCCGTAAGCTCTTTGGGCTTTTTGTGGATGTTAAGTTTGTCCTTTCTGTCTCACTCCAAACTGGGTGCAGGGTTTATGCCCACAAGGCTACCGCAATGGAAGTTATGATCTGAAAGATAGATGAGTTTATCCTGGTTCACCTACTTCTGGATCCAGAAGGTTTCGTATTTTGGCCGGCAGTATCCCTCAGTAGTTGTTTTCATAGCTAGTGTGCTCATGCAACGTCATAGCACTACTTTGAATAATGGAGTTTTGGGGCAATTTATAGACAAGGGTATGACTTACTATGCCTGCGCGTTTGCAGGCTGCAGAGGCTGAGAAACAGGAACGGCAACAGGCCCTGTGTATAGCTCGGGCTGCAGGAAACCACACTTCAGCCACAGGAGAAGAGGGAGCCTCATCAGAAAGCCGGGTGGCACGCCAGAGGGGTGCTCGACCAAGTCCTTGGGATGGTTTAGGTATGAGCAACCCTGGGGGGTCTTTGACAGAGGGAGGGAGAGACAAAAAGGATGGAGTGATTTCTCAGTTTGAAGTAGGAAGAAGAGTGCCAAGCTCAGTAGAGGACACAAAAGGATGGAATGTGCATTCTGCCACCATGAGCACTGAAGGGAAACCTTGTTTAAGTCAGGGCAGAGTTTCTGGAGTTAAAATACTGGGAGTGAAGCGGAAAGACAGCTTCAGCAGTGGGATTCCCGCATCTGTAAGATCACGACCCAATAATCTCAGTGGTCCTGTTGAGAGGAGGGAGCAGACAGAGGAGGTTGCAAGACTTGATGAGGCTGGAGAGCCTACCAGGTGGCATGGCCTGGTTGGGTATGGGAGTGAAGAGAGTGAGGAAGCAGGTGCTGATTGTCATAGGTCCAGCGACTGTGAAGCGGAGGAGAAAATCCTCATTATGGGCATTCTCAGTGAGGTTAGTGAAGGTACGATCTGTAGAGAGGAAGTTTCTTCCAATGATAATAGGATTGGAGTTACGAGTCAATTGGATTGTGATACAGAACCATGCCAAAATTGTGGCAATTCATAGCAGTGGTTGGTGCATTGAGGCCGGTCATCTGGAGTGAACACAAGCACATCAAATTGAGGGTACAAGAAATGGCAAGCCAGCTGCTGTTACATATCAATCTAATGATTCATCCACCCTCTCCTCTCACCGTCGAGGTACGTTGTAGAGCCATAAGGCTATAAAGCAAGCATTATCTACTGTTGGTGGAAGTAGGGTTGGCAAGGCCTTTCTCTCTACTCTCACAGGGTACAGAAACATTTCCAGCTTTTAGGGAGCATTGGCAATCTGGAGTGGAAGTGGTCATCAAGTGTAGGGGGCTACTTTCATGTAATTGATGGTTCACCGGATATGAAAGGTTGTTCTTTCTGTAGTGGAACTGGCCTGCAGTAACTAGCCCCAACCTCTTTCAAGGTGTGGTCTTTTGAGGAGCACAGTTCATGTCAACCCAGAACATATGCACTTGGGAACTAGTATGAGATTAGGAGAAACTACCAGATAGCCTCCCAGATGTCCAAGATGTGCTGAATACTGTACATAAAGACCTGCACAATGTTCCCCATTGTAAGCTAAGCCTTTCTAGTTTGAGGGGAACATGTACAATCGCATTGCGATCAGTTCCCTTGTGATATCATGCACATAGATTCTGGGCTTGGTCTTTTTCATTCCACAAGCTGATCACAGCTATTGAATGTCTCTTCTGCTGCCGGACATGGGATACTGCTGCCCTCTCATAGGAGTCTGGACCTTGGCTCGGTCTCAGATCATTATGCTGCCTTTCCACTTGCCTCTGCTTCTAGGAGACTGGCTTCTGCCTCTGGTGTTACCTTTCCCTCATTTCTCCTCCACCTTTTGTCGTAGTGATGAGAGCCTCACACATCAGGGCAGTATTGGGCTCAATAGGAGCTATGATTCAACCACTAGTTGCTCTGCTCACACATCTGCTTGCCATTTCACCCCACATAACTGACCCCATAATTTCCACAGAGGTGCAGACAGATGGCAACACAGAAAAATTTCTCTCTGCAAAGCCCAGTTTGGGCACTGAATGCAGCTTAATGGATAGCGGGGTTTACTGAACCTTGACTCATATGTACCTTACTACTGAGAGGTAAAGAGAGAGGGTAAAGAGACAAAAAGGTATTGATCCACCGCGGCGTGATTGCTTATTCATGGAGAGAACAATCTGGTTACATTAGATGGAGTTTCAGTGTGAGGATGGCCCCAAGTGACAGACACTTCCATTTTCACCAATACATATCATGTTTAGAAAGTTTTGGTAGTGTGATAGAAAGTACACTATTTGAACTACGCTCACACTCTGCTTAATTTTCAGTGAGTTGCCAAGATACACAAACATCATCTGGTCCAAACACTGCTTTATTTTCAGTGAGTTGCCAACAAACATCACCTGGTCCAAAGAGTAGGGTGTATTTGTAGCAGCTAAGAGAAGAACCTGTGTCGCAGTTGCCAAGACCCTGTCAAAAACTGCCCATTCCAGAGACGTCCAAAAGCTCCACACCACTACACACTCCACAACAAGCCTAATTACCGCAGAAGTGACAACTTCAAGGATCTGAGAGATCTCCAATCTTCATCTCCAATCTTCTCCAAACAAAGACCAGACCAAGTAGGTATGCTAGTAAAGGAAACCAAGATTGGCAAGAACTCAGTGAATGTGGATTGATGATTGCAACTGACAATGGATTGTTGAGCGAGCTAAAAGTTTGCAAAGCACTTTGGCATAGATCTAAAAACGGACAAAACGAAAAGCTATGTCACCGCTCCAAATGGCAAAAAAGCTACGTATGATGGGTTTTGTCAAGGTTGGGTAGCGCGGGCATTCCCCAAACTTCCGCTATATTTCCCTGAAATTTCCACTGCGAAATGAAATTGGCGAAACTTATAATTATGCGAAACTAACACATGAAGGACAAGAGCCCCTATACATGATAAACATGTTACCCTATAGGCGTGGCTTTTTCTTCATAACAGTCACTTTGTGCCCATATCACCAAGTATTTCTCACTGCAATCTTCACTTGTGTTTAGTTTGTGCGCATATCACCAAGTATTTCTCGCTATGAAATTGACCGTCGTCGCTATAGGTTTAGGGTTTTTGGCTACACTGTTGAAGGTTTCGCCTCACTGAATTGGCGCAGATGTACCTTACAAATGCACCAGTCCTATATACCCGCTTATGACCGAGGTTTAAAAACATACAACTCCCATGACCGTGGGTTGTGCTCACTCACGTCGTCAGCATGCTCAATTTGTGCTCACAGAATACCAACCCCAGCATATGAGATTGACCACCATCCTACAATAAAGTCGCACTAATGCACAGCGTTTTGCAATCTTCAGCCTACGGCTGTCTGCGCTACTATGGGGCCCATGCAGTGGGAGGGAGTTCCTTGCGCTGTTTTCAGGCTTCACCAGGCCCTGGCACGAACTGTGTCCGGAATGAGCTCCCCAGGAACAGCAGGTGACATGAACTTCTGCTGCTTGCTTCTACTTAGCCCTCGGTTTTCAATGTCCTATGGCAGCTATCCGAATCTGCAGTAGCAGCTAAGCATCCGCTTTTGCTAACAAAGGTTGATTTTTTGCACCTGCACTTGTGTTCTGCATGCGTAGTAGATGGCACACAGCTACAAACCACCCCTTTCGACCATCTATAACGTGTCACTCAACGGAATTTGAGCATTTCGCCTCTTACTTATCATATAAGTTACACACCATAGTTGTGCTTATTGTCAGCGTGTACATACATAGCATAAATGGGTGTGTTTGTGTCATGTTGTGTGTAGGGTGGGGGGGGGGGGAGAGAGAGGGAGAGTCTCACAGATGTTCTGTATTGTTTTCAGGCACAAGAGAAATACTTGGAGCTCGTCCCATCCTGCTGGCTACACATGGCAACCCAGAATCCACACATTCATTTTTTGAGCTTTGAAGAAAACTCTGGGAGCCTCTTGCCACTTCTTCCATCTCACAGCAGAGTGGAGAGTCCCAGGGAAATGGATCTCCCTCAAGACAGTGGCCCTGATCAGTGCTTCTGAACCTGGCCTTATGGCTGCCTCGGCAACAACTGCTGCAGCTGACAAATCCTCCCCACCGGCCGACTGCCGCAGTTCAAGCTGCAGAAGCTGCAGCTTTGCATTGGTGTTCGGGGCATGGCAACGTGTTTGTGGATACAGTGGCAGTTGATGGTGCAGGAACCCCTGTGTGTGAGTGCCATGACTGCTTTACTGGGCCTGACTGTGCCCTCCGCATCCCAGCCTGTGTTGCTGATGCTGACAGGTGCCCCCTAAGTTTTTTGCCTCTGTATACTTTCCTTTTGAGCATTCTTCTCTTTTTTTCTCTTCGACCAAAAATAGCTAGTGTTATTGCATGGCCTGCATGTATTGCTCACCATTTCTGTGAGTTGCTGAAGATGTTTCATAGTCTTGAGCACTTTGCAGAGCTGCTGTATCCACAATGTTGAGAGTTCCACAGTTGTTGGTATGTTTTTTGAATTCAGCGGAGACCCCCTTCTTTTTGAAGCATATTGGAGGCAATATGCAGAGTTAGACCAGGGTGGTATCGCATGAGCTACCAAACGTGGGAATCTGGCCCAACTTTCTGTACAGAGGCACTTGAGGCTTCCATTCGGGCCCTGCATGCGCTGGTGGGCAATGCAGTGACAGAGAGGCGCTACGTCGTGGTGGGCACTGGTTCCACGCAGCTCATCAATGCTGCGGTCTCTAGCCTTGCCCTTGACAGCTCTGCAACTGTCTCCAATGTGGTTTCTCGTCCCCCTTTCTACGGGGTACACATTTCTTCCGAGAATCTCATGGGAGCTTGTACCTAGTGAGAGACTTGCTCGAAAAAACCCTTTTCTCTCCTTCCCTTTCCTTTCGGACACTGACAGAGGCTACGTTGCGCTGCTGTAGGTCTGCATGCTTTTGTCAAGCACCCAGGCATTCTAGGAACTAACATGTGGATCTTTCCTCATAAGTACCTTGTGAGTTTTTGGAGATCCATCAAGCTACTTGTACATAGTAGTTAAGTAGTCACAATTGGTGTATCTCTGCAGGCCTATCAATCACAAACTGAGCTTTTTGCATCACCACATTATAGATGGGCAGGAGATTCCAAGCAGTTTCCTCCTATTCCAAAAGGAGAAGCAGTGATTGAACTAATAGCATCGCCCAACAATCCTGATGCATCCATTCAAGAGGTGGCATGGAATGGGACTGCTTCCATAATATATGACCATGCCTACTACTGGCCGCACCTCACTGCCATGACAAAGGCTGTTGACCATGATATCATGCTCTTTACTCTGTCAAAGGTCACTGGCCATGCAGGCAGCCGTGTTGGGTATCCACTCTACCTCCTTTCTCGGATTTGCACCTCCAGGAATCAGGACGAGGAGCAATAATGTGGGCATCTGACAAGAACTACATACAAAAATGAAACAGATCATTACCTTGTGGAGGAAGGGCTCCAATCTCCTCGTTCCTGCGCTCAGCAACACCTCAACTGGCCAAGGACACTTAAGAGACCGGTCCATCTTTCTACACCAACGAAGTCTACAATGCATCACGAAGGTTCTGGCAGCACTATTGTGTGACAGAACAAAGACAGATTTAAGGCAATACACTTCGTAACATCCGTGGAAAGCTCAAAGAACACAAGAAGACCAAAAACTACAACAGGCAGTGACAGAGTAGAGCTGCATAAAGATCTTTATAAACATCCTAAGAGCATATGGGAAGACCAAGACAGAGAAAAGAAAGAAGAAAGGAAAAACGTTTTACATCCACAGGCATGTACCACATGAGACAGTAGTACCACAGCAACGCAGAGTTTGGGTTGCATGTGCAAGTAAGCTGCAAGCACTTCAGCTTCTCAACCCTGAAGCCCTCTGTCAGAGACGAGGAGAAAAGGAGCAAAGGAGCTTCATAACTTCTAGGCCCAAAGAGCTTATGGGTATGGGTCCCTTTTTATTTTTATTCTTTATTTTAATTTGTTTTTAAAGAGGGTAGAAGAAGCCTTGCTCTTCTCTCTCTCTCTCTCTCTCTCTCTCTCTCGTTCCTGACAGGGGATTGCTGCGGCGATGAGAGGAAGTGGGTTTAATCTGCGCCGACACAGCGATAGAGCGAGAGCAAGTCGTCTTCATTAAGTTTGTCTTCGAGGAGAATCGTTGGAAAGGGTGATGTGCAGAGAGGCGAGGTGATGTTAGTGCAGATAAATAGTTCCGGCATGGCACTACAAGCGTCATGGGGAAGGGTTTTGGCTCCGTCAGCAGCTCTTCACAAGGATGCGGCTCAGTCTGTCTCATCTTCAGTGGTTCTATCCCCAGGGGCAACTCGACAAAGCCTAAATTATGGACGGCAAACTTTCTTCGGATGCGTGCATAGTCTCAAGTGCTCGCCCTCTAGTAGATCGCTGCGGAGTGGTAAGGTCTCCCCGGTTATTACTGCTTTGATTAAGAGAAGGAAGGAGCAAAGTTTTGACAATGTGATCCAGAGAGAGAAGAAGCTTAAAATAGTGCTGCGTATAAAGGATCTGCTTGTAAAACAGCCTGGTCAAGTTATGTCTCTGCGAGACTTGGGGAAGAATCGAAGGTACATTGGATTGACTGGGAAGAGGAGATGTATTGCTCTGCTACAAAAGTTTCCTGCTGTTTTTCAAGTTTATGAGGAAGGTTGTAATGCAAAATGGTTCCGCTTCACGCGCGAAGCTATGGCTCAATACAAGGAAGAAACGAAGCTGAAGCAGGAGTTGGAGGAGGCTTTGGTGGAGAAACTGCGAAAACTGATTATGATGTCCATTGATAAGCGCGTTTTGCTGGAGAAAATTGGGCATATTAGACGAGATCTCGGACTGCCAGAGGACTTCAAATTCAATCTCGTGCACAAGTATCCGCAGTATTTTCGCGTGGTGGAAACCGAAAGCGGTTCTGCCCTGGAACTCACACTATGGGACCCTCAGTTGGCCGTTTCTGTCATAGAAAAACAGGCCCAAAAGAAGGCCGATGAGAGACAGGCGCTCGAAGAGGAGCTTGCTAAGAGTCCTGGAGAAGATGAAGAGATTATTCCTAGGACGCCAAGATTCAAGAAGATAGATCTTCCAAAGGGTATGAATTTAAAAAGAAAGGATAAAGCAAAACTGCTCGAGTTTCAGAAGTTGCCTTACGTATCACCCTATTCTGACACTAGTCAATTAAATCCAGCTGCCCCTGAAGCTGAGAAACACGCACTCGCTGTAGTCCATGAGCTTTTGAGTCTCACTTTGGAGAAGAAGCTACTAGTGGACCATCTCACTCACTACCGAAGGGACTATCAGTTTTCACAGAGAGTGCGGGCATTGCTCATCAGGCACCCTGAAGTGTTTTATGTTTCCTTGAAGGGCGCACGCGATTCAGTGTTTCTGAGGGAGGCCTATGAAGGCTCGGAGCTGAAGGAAAAGGACCCCCTGGTACAGGTCAAGGAGCGGATGGCTGAATTGGTAGCTAGAGGCAGGAAAGCTCAGAAGCTCGATGACATAAGTGATGATGATGATGATGATGATGAGGAGGAGGAGGACGATGATGACGATGATGAGTCAGATTGGGATGAAGATGAAGATGATGATGCTATTAGCCACACAAAGCGACATGGTGAAAGGTTATTAGGCACATCCCTGGGGACTCCAGTTGGCAGACAGAATTCAAGTTCACCAGCTGATTTACGAAGAGAGCTCGTTGCAAACAGACCACCACGGGAACGGTGGTAAGGGTTTGTCTGATACTTAGTAGTGTATCTACGTTGAGAAGACGGAGGAAAAGAAATGAACCCATTGTTACATTGTTTTGCTGTACCCTCTGTGAAGCAGGGTACCTACAGGGAAACTGTAATCATAAGCTGTTATGGCAAACCATTACAGGCTATGTGGTTTTGCTACAGTTTCTTGCCTATGTCAGATATGGTTGGATAATTCTTTTCGGGTTGCTTTGCGGGATGCATGGCCAGAGAAAACCTCGCAGGTTTTTCAGGGATTGCCAACAGTCTTGCAGATATAATGTGCTTCAGGAGATAGTAAACGGACGATACATTGGTTCTCTTTCTGTGTTGAAATTGTGAAATTCGGTCTTCCCATGCATGTCTTCCACAAACTGTATGGCATTTTTCAGCATTCTGCATTTACATTGCAGTAGCATGATCCCCAGAGTTGGAAGCTCACACCAAATCTGAGGAGGTGCTGGCCAATTTCCTGTGACAATTCCCCTGTACCCTTCAATTGAGTGCTCATTACATCTAGTCAACGGCATTGGCTAGTGGCTATTAGATAAGTTTCCTTTTTCACTTGAGGAGACTTATGCATAAGGAGAGGAGACTTAGGCTTTGACCTTCATGACTTGACTCACTTTGGGATTGGTATTTTGAGGCCTATTTGTAAGATTTGTTTTTTGTTTCCAGTGGGTAAGCCTCCAATTGATATATGCCTGGAGTAGTCAAGCTCAGGCTTTGACCTTCATGACTGACTCACTTGGGGATTGGGGTTTGCTGCCTCTTCGTAAGATTTGTTTTTTTGTTTCCAGTGGGATAAGCCTCCAATTGAGATCTGCCTGGAGTCGTCAAGCATTACGCTTCTCAGAAAGGTTATATACCCAGCCCTGGTATGGGTGTAGAGCTGCACTGGGTGGAATCTCTGGCAACACGAGTCTCGAGGGGACTCAGTGCGAATGACTTCTTTGTGTATCCGAATTTCAGCCACAGTAAGAGAAATGAAATGAAATGGTGCTTTACAACGTCCGCGGAAAGCTCATAGAGCTTATGGGACAAAATGAAAGAAAACATGAGAGAGGAACAAAACCAGAACCCAAGAATGAGAACTAATGTTCTAGTGATTGTAAGGCCTTGTGCAGGTAAGCTACCAAACATTTCTGATCCTCATAATGGAAGACCTCAGTGAGAGATTGGGTTCCACTGAATAAACAGTGGAATCTCCCACGGATCTCGTAGTATAGAGGGCAGTAGAAGAAGAAGTGTTCTTCAGTTTCAATTTCCCGGCTGCGCCCTATGCAAGCTGGACAGAGGCGGTCCTCCCGATGCAGGTTTTCACATCTGCCAGTTTCTATCCGTGGGTTGTGGGAACCACCCTGAACCGCCCCAATGCCCTCAGGAGGGAAGGAGATAAGGATGCTGAAAGGTAATTTGGCCTCAAGATTCTATCATCTCGGAGCACCAAGAATGTCTCTCGATAGAAGTGGAGCTTTGTCGTGAGATTGGGTAGCTTCCAAGTTCTCTTGACATGTAATTCCATACGCTCTCTCCTAATGAGTCTGTTGCGGTCATGTCTGGATGTGATGTCCACCCCTTCTGGATTTGTTGGTAATAGGGAAGCAGTAGAGAGTCCGTTGCGCTGAGATAAATTGTCCACTCGATCATACCAGGAGTGCATCAAACCTGTAGCTTTGAGCCTCATAGATGTTGCGAGTGCTCTTGCCACGAGCCCCTTGGGAGGAAGGGAGGAAGGGCCTGTAATCTATGGAGAAAGATGAGAGTGCTCAACTAGTCGGACTTCCTTGACAAATTTACTCATGTCTTGGATTAGACCTATAGGTTTTTGATCAGAGCCTTGGTGAGGATACTGATTGAAATCATATTTCGAAGATGCTGGATGCATGCAACACAATCTCTGGCATGAAAAGTTGCTGTTCTCCTGCATGAGGGTGTTTAGCCTGGAGTCCACAGGAGCACTATTAAGCACAGAAATGTATGCCCTAAGAAAGATGCTGGGTCGAAGTGAGATGAAGTGAGCTGCACACAACATGCAAGGAAGTCTTAAGATGATTTTTTTTTTTTTTTAAACAACTTTCCTGAACTTTGATACATTGGATATCCAATTATTAGGGACAACATCCCTGTGTGTACATACAAGAAGATTAGTCTTTCAAGAGCACCGATCAAAATCTACCCGCCCTTGAATGCTTGCATCTCAATACTAGTTGCTACACCTCAACTGATCATTCAATGAAACCGAAGCAGAATACCACTGCTAATCCAGATCCTGCCTGAGCAAAGAGAGAAGCGCCAGCTTCTCTCTTACTCCGCATCCTTGAGCTTCTTGACCTGTAGGTTCAGATGTTCAAGGCGGACGAGCAGTTGAGTGACGCGGTACAGAATCCAGTAAAATAGAAGAGCTCCGAGCACGAGGAGCGCATTGCGCTGGCTCTTGATGATGGATTTGGAGTGGCGATCCTGCTCAGCAACACTGCACATTGGACCCTTGCACTCAGGCAAGTGCTCGTACTTCCAGTAAATCTCAAGAAGTAAAAACAGGGCAAGCGGAACCACTGCGAGCAATGGCTGCAGCGATGTCCTGGCCACCACTATCACTCCCTTCCTCAGCCGCGCCAGGCCCGGCATGGTCACCAGCAGCAAGATCAACGCCTCTGCTGCAGTCACTGCCGCCAAGGCCGCCCACTCCAACGCCATAGCTGATCACGCCAGGTACTTTGCAAACCCACCTCAAATCAAACAATGCACTTTCAACAACTCCCCCTCAATCTCAATCTCTTTCAGTAGGCTATGTCCCTTGCAACTGCGGATTTCAAAGAATTAGGCTGCCCTAGTTCTCCTATCCGATCTCGCCTCATATGCTTTAGTTTATATGTTGCAGCAGTGCGGTCACACTTGCACGCTAGGTTTTCAGTATAGACACTGAGCTGGCCCTCCTGTGCCGTCAACACGTATGTCCATCTCATGAGAACACGCCACGTATCCCAGGCCTCGAAATTAGACTGCCACGTCATGGGTGACAGGTTTGGGCAAAGGCACACCTTTTTTTTTTTTTGATGATTTTGACTCAGGATTCTGCCACAGTGATTTGCAGAATTCGAAAACATGTATTGGTTTTGTGAGCAGCTTGCATTCTACCTTGGTCGGGACATATGCAGCTACGCGTAGTGGTGATGGCACATGGGCAGGTGCAGAGAGAACTGAAGTTGAAGCTATGAGTCGCTTATGGAGTGTTGCCAACTCGGTTCATCACAAACCCTCTTTCTCTGGCATTTCCGTGGCTTTTCTTCTTGTAAGTTAATTTATTATGTCATTGAAGCTAATAATTGCTTTGGAGGTGAAACAACGTACACCAGAAAATTGATTCGACATTGAGTGTGTCTATTGATGGGATGATAGTGAAGGAGGAACGATGTCTGCACAACCAAAGAATTATGTAAGAATTCCTAGCAAAGAGAACCTGACCTGTTATGTACTAATCACGATTTGCTGTGTTGGTGCCACCTCTCAAGAGTAGCAATTGTTGTCACGAGTCTACAGACTTTACACATAATGTACTCATAAGACGTTGTTTGCCGTAGCCTTGTGGTCATAGAGCCCGGGCCCAAAACTAAATACAGCTCTAGTAAACTACAAAACAACACAGCAATGAGGATCGTCGAGAAGGAGCCTCATAGACCATTCGGGGCTGATAAGTCACTATACAGAATTTGTGCGTGAAACTGCATCCGAGAGTGTGTAATCAGATGGTGCTGCTGGCAATTGCTATGAGAGTTCAGCCTGAGTTCATACCCTGGTGGCTGAAAACATCATAAGACTGGTCAGCCTTCCCGAAGGATGATACTTCCAGACTCTGTCCTCAAGGGTATATCACAGCCACTGTTACCGAGCTCAGTCGATGACCACATCCCTCTCGGTCATACAGAATGTGTGAATCGTCATTAATGAAAGCATTAGGGGGAGGGCAGAACTGTCCGGACGATGTGGCGCAAATCTCTCGCAAATCTATGGAACCATTTAGCTGCAAAACCATGGATGATACTCCTGTCCACTGTGAGGGACAAGATCCTAAAACATGCCTGCCAAAGCAAGTGGAGATGAGTAGCTCCATCAAAGATCCCATTATACTCTCTTTGCAACATATGGGGACACTCATACCCTCAGGAAAGATGGGATTAAATGCAGCAGTCAGAGCATAACCTTGTACGTGAGGGAAACATCAAGATTAGCTCACCATTTCAGGAGTCCGAAAACTGCCGAAATCCCTCCTCTCTTGAAGAGCTCCGACGGCAATGGTCTTTACAAGAATGTCTGCCGCAGGGTCTCTTGAAGTCGAACGGACTTATTCAATTTTCTTGAACTACACCTGCAGACTAGGCTGCTTGCACTCACTTCGGTTAGAAGTGAGGACTGTTGGAATAAGGAGCTCCATATTCAACGAATCTACAACTTGACTAACACACAAAGATAGACACATTAAAAGTAACTCTATGTTTGGAGATGCTTTTAATTAAAGGAAAAGTAAGTCCATCTGGACTACTTTGTATATAGAAAAAGTAGGTGTAAAAAGACAAATCTTTTATAGATTGCTTTTTAGCCTAGCTACAACTATATAAGAAGCTCATGGGTGAACCACAGAGTTAGTTGTTTTATGATACTCTAGCTTGTGGTGGTTCTAAGGTTGGGTGGTGAGCTTCTATTCACAAAGCATTGTTTCAAGTTGTTTGAGAGGGGATCGGACGTTCATTTGTTGAATACAAGAAATAATCTCTTGGTGGTTGACAACAATATCAAGCATTTTTTGAAGAATTTTCAAGGGACCAGGGGCAACCTATGGAATATGATGCGAGTGCCATGGTCGATCCCTGGAAAGCATGGAAGATCTCAATGGATGCGGAGCAGGTGTTTCGGTCCACGCGCCATTTGAATCTCACTTAGAGTGTGTGCTGACTAAGAGGAAGCGCACTTGCTGAGAGAAAGAGGGGGTGTTGGGACAGACGTTCTCATTATCTACTGATCAGATGTCAGACATGTTAGTTATCAGTAGAGGTTTATTATCCTTCAACAGACTACCTGGTAACTCAGGACAATTCCTTTAGACGGCACCGTCACTGCTACACTAAATAATGTTTCCTCCAGATTCTTCCCCTCTAGATTAGCATATTATCATCACTCGTTATCTTATCTGCAATGTTGTTCAAGCTTTATGAACCGCTTCTTCTCAAGGATCGCAAGGCCACAACCTCATCTACAAGAATGTAAGGTCTATGGTATGGAAGATCAAGTGCTATGCATAGGCCTCTCCATCATTCGGTAATTCTGTGTTAATCCTCTCTACAGCTGCATCTAACGTTATGCTAATTGAACGTTGAAAGGCATCGATGTTGGAGCTTTGCGCCAGAAATGGGTAGTCCGTATACCCCAACGTTTGATCGTGGATGTAGAAGGTAGACCTATCATAGTCATTCAAATGGGTGTTGAGAGCGAAACGCAGAGGAAGATCTGGGTTTGAGATAAACAAACGCCCATATGAAATGAGGTCATATCCACTCTTGATTGCCTTCATCCCCTCCTCTCTAGAGTAACCGCCACTGCTCATAAAGGTGCCGTTGTACTCATCTCTGTATATTCGGCAGTTCTGGTCAGTCTCATTCACGCCTAGCGCATGAAACCGTGGCTCTGTGACATGCAAGTAGGCGAGATTTAACTCATTTAACCTCCCAATCAAGTATAAGCCCAGATTGACTGGGTCCGAGTCAACTGCGCCAATGTGATCAATGATGGGGGAGATGCGGACGCTGGTTCGGTCTGGGCCTATTTCTTCAGTAATGGCCGACAATATCTCCAGCAGGAAACGGCAGCGGTTCTCAAGAGAGCCCCCATATTCATCTGTCCGATCATTGATGCCATCCTTCAAAAACTGGTCGATGAGATACCCGTGGGCAGAATGGACTTCGACCCCGTCAAAACCTGAGCACGTGCACAATCCATTACGCTGGATTTCAAATCTGGAGAGTTGAATTGATTAATTCAATGAACTGCCGAGTACTTCAAAACACTAGCTGCAAAACAAAATTCAGCTCATGGACCCTAAGTTATTTTCAGACATATAAATTCTTGACTTCCAGGTTCTATGTGTGAGCTCAATCAAAATGGCTCCAAATCACATCTCCTTCATCATTTGTGGCTACTCTATACCGCAAGATCCAGTCCTTCCAGACTAGGACAACTATGAACTGACGGGAGAGGTGAGCAAGTCTAGAGCCTCGTCTTGCTCTCTCTTTTATCACACTGCGCTTCTCCAGTTTTGATATACATGTATGACCCTAGAATTAGACCAAACAGGTCTTAACCCTCATGCCCTTGCTGGAGTGGTTCCCGCCGTAGCTCCAGTACTAGGTTTCTCAAAACTCATGGGGACTCTGCAAAGTTCATACCTGCGGTGATTGCGTTTTTCGCGGCTTGCCTGAACTGCTGAACGATGGGTGGAATCTCGTCTGTGGCCAAAGCTCGAGGCTCTGGGTATTCAGCAAACTTGCCGTCGGCAAGAAAAACCTTGAAAGGCTTCGGGATGCTCTTGCCTGTGGAAGAAATAGGGGTAGCTCCATTTGGCTGAAGGCCTAAAGGTCAGACATACTGCGAATACTGTCAGCAATCTGTCTATCTGCCATGCCAAGTCCTGATCCATACTATGCAGGTTGGCTAAGTACTCGATCAAATTTGCCAGGCCATTGATGAACATGAATTCATAGATATGAGTTCTTTTTGCCATACGAGTCGTGTACACCGAGCATGCTACTACTTCAAATATAAATGTGGGTTCTGGAGATGAACTCACTGCTGTGGGACGCTCGACCAACGTGCCATATTTGGCAAAAGATGAAGGCGCCTTTGGCGTGCACAGCATCTACAACTTCCTTCCAGGCGCTCACTTGCTCATCGGTGTAAATGCCTGGTGAATGCGGATACCTGCAATTATACACAGTTGTTTCTTAAACGATCGCAGATCAATCATACTGAATCAAAAATATGATTCAGCAGAACTTGTCCTCGAGTTTGCTAAGTTGATGAAGTAATGTGCTCGAGATGTAAACGAACATTTTAGCCCAATTCTTATGTTGCCGATTGGCTTGTCCTCAACATCAGTCGGCCTTACTAAGTTGTCACATTACCTTGCCTGAAAATGCACCTGATTACAGACTCGCTATAACAGCTTTTCTGACATATTCATTTCAAGATTATCCCTGCATAGCCCACCACAGTAAAAAAGTACCTAAGGTCCAGGCTGGAGAAGCCTGGTTGGGTAGAGTCCTCGCCCTCCTCTCATGGCGGTGGTCCAAGGGCCATTCAAGTGGTGGTGGAGCCTTCCACAAACCTGGTCAGCTCCTCCACCACTTCACACCTAACCCTACTTGGAAAGTGGGTCCCACCGCCATGTTTGCTACTTCCCTCCTTCACACATGACCTCAAAATGAGCCATTCCTACTCCCTACTGTCTGACCCCATTGCCTGCTCCATTGCTCTCCCTCTTTTCTGACCAGAGTAACCCCCCATAAGTTGGGATCCTTATCCCCTCATTGACATTTGAATGGTTCAGGTTCCACATTTACATTTTTAAAGGGGCCCTACTTGCAGAGTCACCAAAGTAAAATGGAGGCGGAGGAAACCCTCTGGAGCGTAGCCCTCACACTCTTTATATACTATCCCAGAAGGGGCCTATCGCCTCATCCCCATCGCCTCATCCTAAGTCTCTGGAATTCTTCGGAAAGCTCCAAGGACTAGGTAACCGGCGAGAAGCCACGGGTTACCGGACATAACCGGGTTTTGGAAACATCGAGAGTGACAGTCATCCATGCGCCAGGTTATCGATTCCACCATCGAATGGGATGGTGGCTTGCTACTTTGTAGGTAGGTAGGTAGGTAATCAGTACCAAATCTTTTGAGGGTCGCAGGTTACTGCCTGTATCCAGTGAGCCAGTAGTAGTAGGCCCCTACTCGAGATGTTTCGAAAAACCGGTTATGGAT
>JAKLZA010000038.1:0-25000 GCA_030704615.1 Takakia lepidozioides
AGTTTGTTAGCAAAATAGAACAACGTCGTCAGTGAATACAAAACAGAATTGACCTGCCCTGGGTGGCTTTCCCTCATACACAAAGGCACACCTAGCTTTGCAAAGGTTCCACAAAGTGAGAGCCCTCAGAGTTGCCCATACAGGACAGGAAACTTGAGAACCAGCAGGCAGCCAATTCAAGAGAAGCAATGAAGAAGGGGGAGGGGCGGGGAGGGGAGCGAGTCTCAATTAGAGTAAAAACATAAGACCGCTCTCCAAACCTTGGCAGGCAGTTGACATTCTGCCAGACAGTGCTCAATAGATTCTAGCTGGACCTGACATGAAGCGCATAAGGAGTTGTTGAGCTGCGTAGCCAAGTTGACAGGCAAAATTCTATGAGCCAGCTTCCATAAAAAACCGGATTTTTTTGCAACCCTTAGTTGTCACCAGATGTCTTTCCACACCTTATTCCAATCATTTTGGGTCAGATTTAAATGAACCATTTTGATTTCCACTTGAACGAAGGATCTGGTGGGTTTCAGCAATGAGTAGTCCATCTTCACAGAATAGACGAAGAAATGGAAGTGGTGTTTGTCCATCTAGCTCCACTCCCCGGGGTCAAATTGCAGGGCAGCCAGGGGGTAGGATAGGAACCAGTTACAAGACGAGTGCATGGCCCATTGGAATTCCTGCCCTTGTGGCGGGAGTGGGTTTGCATTACCCTTCCCATCCACCACCCTGCTAGCTGGATATAAGGAGTGTTTGCTGATTTCTGCCGTGCCTCTGGACTGCAAAGTGCCCTCTTGGTCTGTTGTAAAGGTAATACTAGATGTTGTGTTGTCATCCAGAGCAAGGGTCAGGATCACCGTATTCCCACCATTGTGTGTAGAAGCCAACTAAGCTGGCAGCTTCCATGTGTGGCCTCCATCTGTGAACAAAGGGACCATGTATTGAGGCACTTCAGCCAGCAGAGAGCCACCAGGAAGGCTAAGCCTTAGCACGCCTAGGGCCTAGCAGTGAGTTCACCAATGGCTCTGGCAAGAAGTTGTCGTTCTCCCAAATGCTGCCCATGTGTGTAAAGCCACAGTACTCCCAAAAAACCCACTTAGATTTCTACTGCAATAGCACTCCCAAGCCCATGTTATAATTCCCAAATAGAGGCTGGCGGAAGCATTCAGCAAAATTGAAAGAAATCATCTGGGTAAGAGAGGGCCTGATTGCTTGTCATGCTGCCTGTCAAGGACAAGAACATGACTGAACACAAACAAGAGATCAAACTAGAGGTACAAGACTAAACAAGAAGTCAAGGTCGGCATGGCCGAATGCATGGTGGGTAAACATGAATCAAGATTATCTTTATAACAATGGACAAGAGTACAAGGTACTAGAACTCGACTCGAATACAAGAATGCTGGAAACTGGACTGGAATACCAGATACTTGAAACTGGACTAGAGTACTGGAAGCTGGACTGGAGTACTGGGACTGGGAACAAGAGTAGCTTGAACTTGTGTTGGCGAGACTGAAGAGTGTCCAATCTCGCCTCCTACATATACTGGCTACTAAGAAGTTCCCTAAGAAGCTTCCCCTGTAGAGGTTTTTTTATGGAGAAGCTTTCTTAAGCAAAAGAGGTATCTTGATAAAGAAGTTTCTCCAAAGGAAGCTTCCTCAGCAGTTTCCCAAGTTACTCTTGGTAATTTGGTAAACTCCCGGTAATTTGGTAACTAATAAAACATGATAGATCATGGTAACTTCCGGTAACATGGTAACTTCTGGTATTTACTCTTGGTAAGTTCCTCTTGGCTATGTCCGTGACACTGCCCAAACAGATTGCCAGGGGCAATGTGACAATGGCAAATAGTCTGGGGTATTGGAATGGTCATAGTTATTTTCACTCTTTAATCAAAATCCTCAACGACAACCACTACAACCCATTTTGGCTCTCAACAACACCCAACCAACCAATCAACCAACCACAGATGTCTTATTATTCTTTGGCCAAAGTTCAGCGTTTTTTTATTTTTATTTTTTATTTAACCAACAGGGACAGTGGCTTGGATTAAAAATGAGGAAAAAATAACCTCAAGCAACATACCATGAAGGTAGAGAAAGGGGACAATGCCCCGTGACCAAAATACGCAGGTTGCAGCAAAAATTAGGGATAGAATCTGCTATCTAAGAAAAGCCTCTAGATTATGGCGTTCCTACGCCTGGTAGCATTTGTTTTTTTGAAATTTGGAATTCATCACAAGTGGCTGCAGAAAGTAGACATACATTCTGTTCATCCACTGAAAGTAGGATAGAATCATCCATTTCCATACTTTAATCCATCTATATCATCCATATTAGGCAAATTTATCCATAATTGTTTTTAATTTGGAGAAGTTTGGCAATTTCATCCATGATAAAATAGGGAATTTGCAACAAAATATTCTATTTTATTTTTTTGAGGTTGAAATCTGACGAAAATTCATCAATAAAAAAAACGTTGGGCCAAATGCAATCTTAGATCGAATAAAGTTAAGCTTCCTCCCCTTTCATCTAAAAGTTTAATATTTATTTATTTTTTAAATTAAAAATTAAAAAATAAAACTTAGACAACTTTGACTGTCTAAAGAGGCCTCTCTTTTGGTTAAAAGCTGGGATTAATTGGTCTCTAAAAGGTGAGAAAATGAGGAAGTATTTCTTCTTGAAAGCCAAACTGAGAAGTATGGCTACTTTCATTGTGGCTCTCAAAGATCTTCACGGGAACCCTCTTCTATTCCTAACGAGATGGCTACCTTTGTTGCCAATTACTTTCTGAATCTTTTCAGCAAACCTGACTCTATCCCCTACCCTTCTGCAAGAGCCATATCTTCCATCCCTCGCTATATGATAACGATATTACCATGCTTAATATTGCTACCTTCACCATAGAAGAATTAGGCCAAGGGGTTCGCATCCTCAACTCTAGATAGCCCCGGGTCTTGATGGGATGTCCATCGAATTTTTTGCATCTCTTTGGCTTGATATTGGTGATGACTTTCTTCAGATGGCTAATCATATCATTTCTCAAGGGATTATGCCCTTACAAATGTCCTTAGGGCTTATTATCTTGATATTCAAAAAAAAAATCGTGATCTCATCACCAACTACCACCTGGTTTACAAGATTATAGCAAAGACCTTGGTGCTCCGTCTTCAATCTCTGCTGCCAAAAATCATCAGCCAGAGCAAACTGGCTTTCTTAAGAACCGTATGATCCTGGACAATTTGCTTTTCTTGAATGAAGCTTTGCACAAGGCTAATATTTGTGGTTGGCATTTAGCCATGCTTATGCTTGACTTTGAAAAAGCATTTGATAGCATCAACTGAAATTTCCTCCATGGGGCTTTCCTGAAGAACGGAATTCAAGTAAGTTTCCTCTCATGCCATGATGGATCTTCATTCTACTCAATTCAACCTCCAGTAAAGGTGATGGTTAATGGTAGTATCTCTAAGCCCTTCCCTCTCTTTCATTCTGTTCGCCAAGGCTTGCCCTCTGGCCCTCCTCTGGCCCTCCTCTGGCCCCCTTTTTGTTCTTCATTGCAGCAGACGCACTTGCATTAGGCACATGTTGCAGCAATGGACAAAGTGGGGAGGGCTTGCATATAGAGCTTAAACGATTTTTTGCAGAATGGCTCGTATTTCAATATCTTCAACTCATGATGATTTTACTCATTCTTATGAAAAGCAACGGTTGGCTATCAGTAGGTTGTTCGGATGGTTTCCCGAGTTTGAAAGCTGCTTAAAGCTTTGTTTGTTGCATTCTGGTCTGAGTACTTGGTTGTGGTTGAAGCTATAGCTGCTCAATATTTGCCGGCACTGGGTGTTGTTCAAGATCACCACACTTCACACATAAGAGCATAGATAAGGTACTTGGATTAAAGCTCTCCCAACTCATATTTGGCAAAGCTCTTAGCTAGTTTTGCCCTCAGCAGTGAAAGTTCTTCCCACGTGCTCGCAAAAAAAATAAAAAAAATAAAATCAGCATTCCGGATTTCATGAGCCAATTACTAGGCCAGTGGTTGTTCCAAGAGAGTGATCGCCCACAAATTAAAATTACGGAGAAGAGAAAATAACTTAATGACAGTTTTCAATTGAGAGATTTATTGCACAAAATCTTTTGAAGACACTTATATTGAGAGTAGATTGCAAGCATTGAGAGAGAGAGACAAACAGACAGACTAAAGAAATTACACTATCAGCGATTGTAGCTGGATGCATGACGCAACGTTAAATTTTATAAAGAACAATTGCTTGTAGATGCTAAATGCTAGATCTATGGTGATAAAACAAAAGAATGCAAGTATACAATAGCGCGGCAAACCAAATAGAAAAGCTATAAAGATTTTGTTTGCAACATGTGCCTCATAGTCTTCTTGAAACAACTACTCACAAAAGAAATAAAGAAAGAGTTCCATGATAAACAAAGGAGTACTATTCCCCGCCGTAGTACCCTCTGGTTTGAAATTTTAATTTAAAAAAACCCAATAACAATACCTAGATTTTCAGTGGTATTGAAAAATAGATGGAGCTCCGCAGGCTGCAGAGAGGGGGACTGCGGGACTTAAGCTTTTTCTCGCTCCTTCGTGCTCCCTGGGCCTCGTCTTGCTGGTTTTGTTTACTATAATTTTCGTGTTGCATGCCAGGGTTTGGCATTCATAGTTGTGTTCAATTCGCTATCTTGCTTTCCGTTTTGGTTATCCCGAAACCAATAGGGGTGATCTTTTTTCTCTCATGCTTTTCTGGCCTAGATTTTGGTTTAAGCTCCCTTCGCCTCAGTTCTAGGTGTTCTCTCCTTGATTGTCTGGTTCTAGCACCAATGCTACTCTCTGGCTTGTCGCTGCTGGTCCCCTTGCGCTGAGTGGAGGGATAGGGAGCTCCTTTAAGGCAACTTGCTTGCATTAGTGTCTCAAGGGTGCCCTCAAGCTTATGCTGGATCCCCCTCCTCGATTTGATTCAATGACGGTCTGGAGCTGTGGCGTGGCGAGCTCTCGGGGTTGTGGCTGTTGGCAAGTGGCAGAGGGGAGTGTGTTTGCAGGTGTTCCGGGCCCTTCTTCAGCCGCGTTCTGTCTCACTGATCGGCCTCCTCCTGATGTAAACCTAATCTCTTTAGTATTGCTTGCTTCGGTTCCTTCCATCGGTGCTCCGTCATTCAGGGTTTGCTCTCGAGCTTTGTGGTTTCTCAAGCTCCTCTTCTTAGGGTGCTTTGATCTGGCTTTGATCATCATGGATTTTTGGTGGTTTGTACCTCCCTTCTAGGGGATTTGCCTCTTCTGAGTAGCCCTTGTTCGTAATTTCCTTTGGGTGTCTCGTTTCTTTGTCAGGAATCCAAACTTAATTTTTTTGTTTCATTCTAGATTTCTCCCTTGGGCTGTTGCTGATTCCTAGCTTGGGGATTTGGAGCTTGGCTATCGCTGCTCTGTCGTCTGTTTCTGCTTTTGTCTCTGTGGGTTTCTACCATGCAACTGTGGGGCAGTGTCATGGGTGGAAGAGGTCGTAGAGGACAGTTTCCCACTATGAGAGGGAAGGGAATAGGAGGACTTTGGGGATTCCTTTCGGGATCCTCGGGTGAAACCTCAACTTCTTCCTTGCAATCTATGCTGGGCAAAGGCCGTTTTCATGTGGCTTCTCCCCCCATGTCGTCCGAGGTTGAGATCTGGCCGGAACCTTTGGATATCTTGGTCTCTGATGAGCCGATTCATCCCATTAACATGGAAACTGTCCGCTGTCAGACTTCTGAAATGCAAGCTATGGGGGTTCTTCTTCACTTTCCTGGTCGTCTGAAGGATCGAGATTGGGTTAGAGAGTGGGTCCATGATCATTTGGGGGGTGAGGGTCAGCTACACCAGCTCTTTTGTTTACCCATGGGCAGGGGTTTTTTTGCTGTCATGTTTGATTCTCAGGAAGCTGCGGCTAGGGCCTTGTCCTTTAATCCTTGCATGTCTGTTCACAAGGTCCATAAATTTCCTTGGTCCAAGGATTGGGGTCACAAAAATGGGGTTTTTTGTCGCCCTCGCATCATCTCTTTGCCTTTCCTTCCGTGTCAGTATCTAGCTTTCCTTCCTGAAATTGGCACTAGATTCGGTGACTATCTGGGCTGTTTGAGTATTTTTGACCTAGAAGCCACCAACTCCATGGTTGCGGAGTTGACAGGATGGGGTCCCCTTTCAAATATCAGTAGGATTGGGGATATTTTAGCCCCCAAGATAGTGGTGTTAATGCCCGTGTTGGCATTAGTTCCAAAAGCCATTAGGCTTCCTTCTCTTGTTGCTCCGTTTATTACTGTCGCCGTTTTCGAAGAGCAATTCTGCATGGTTTGTCATGGGTGTAATGGAGGAGGCCATTTTAAAGTTGATTGTCCTTTTTTGAAGAAAAAAAAGAGATGGCAACTACTGCTGCTGTGGTTCCCCCTGTCTCACTTCCCACTCCACCCCCTCCTCCCATCCCTCCTCTCTCCTCTCCTTTGCTCATGTTAGCCATTAATCGAATGGTTGTGTCTTCTTCCTCTCCGGGGCCTTCTTCTCCGTGTCCCTCAAAGAGACAAAGGACTCCGGCCAAGCCTGTTGGCAAGTCCCCTTCTCCCTCTCCCCGTAAGATTACTCTTCCCCCCTCCGCCAACATCTCGCTCTTGGAAAAGGCTCTCCTGCCTCAAGTTTTCTCCATCTCTCATTTATGGAATCTACGGGTCCTAGTTTTCAGGACAGTCTGGCCTCTCGCTATCTTCGTCTTCGGTCCTTCAGTAATCTTCATTTGACCCCATGGTCTCCGGTTTCTGGGGTTAAAAAATGCAATGCCATCATCTCTATCACCCCAATTGTGTTTCAGAAGGTCATGGGCTATCCTCAAATTCTGCTCACTGATCCGGTTTTGGGGCTGGCTACATCTTGGGTATCTCATGATGATTTTTTAGAATTTCTTGGTCCGGAGCAAACTGTGGATCTGATCATAAAGAAAGTTCACTCTATTTTCTCCTTGAATTTGGGCTATTTGGCATTGAATCCTGGGCTTACTTTGCACTTTGGTTCCTATTTGGTGGATAACTCCAAGCACTCTACTTTTTCCACGGTTCAAGTGTTGGTGGCTTTAGAACAGCGTGAAGTTACTAAGCCGGGGGAAAGTATTAGGGGTTGTTGGTCTAATGGCAGCTCTATCCCATCTGATTTGGCGGCTTTGATGGATCCTTCGGAGCTTGCGCTGGCCAGCAGGGCTTTGGATGATGGCTGCCTTCTCATCAATGCCATATCTACAAAAAAAAGCCAAGCTTAAAGGCAAACAATTGCTTATCGAGATGGACCCTGCTGATGGCAGCTCCCTAGGGGATTTTAATTCTTATTTGGGACCCTTTCAAGAGTTCCCCCCGACTCCAGCTGGGTCTTTGGCCCCGGTACCCCTTCTGGTTGCGGACTTCCCTCCTCTGGTAATCTTCTCCCCCCCCATCCTTTCCTCAGTGCCATGCGATGACAGTGTTGTTCTTGCTGCTTCAGTTCAGCCCTCCTCGGAGGACTCCTTGCTGGTCCTTTTTTTTTATTTCTGCTCCTCTATCCAAGAATCGTTGTCACCTTTTGGTCTCTTCCTGTGATAACAAATTTCTCCCCTCGTTGTATCTCTCTGAAAATGATCTTCTGCATCCTCGGGCCGTCATCTTTGACCTGGCCATCCTTTTGAGTCTTCCAATGGTGAACTTCAATATTTCTTTTTCTATTCGGAACAAGCTGCAATTTTATTTTTCTCAGTCAGACAAACCGAGAAGAGGCCCGTTGACGGTGGGTCATGTTCAGCTTCGGTTCCCTTCGCTTGTTTCTTCCTCCCTCTTTTTGTGGGTCTCTGTCCTTCCCTTTCATGATAAAAGAATTAAATTCAAGTTCTCTAAACCATTCAGGCCATCTCTTCAAGGTGACCCCTTGAGCCTGTTGATGGACAAACCCCCATGAACCTTTCTCTCCATTCTTGGAATATCAGAGGTCTGGGCTCTGATTCTGTTGCCCCTAAGAGGACCACATTAAAGCGCTGGATTTCTTCTCTTCCCCCCTCTCATTTTATTATCCTTCTTCAAGAACATAAATTAAACTCTGCCACAATTTCAACGCTTGGTAATCAAGTTTGGCCAGCTTCAGTGGCCTGGTGGAATCCTACCTATGAGGGCTCTCAGGGTGGATCTGCCATTCTTATCTCCCCTTCCCTTCTTCCGTTTGTGTCTTCGGTGGTTACCTGGATGGTGGGAAGAGTGTAGTGTATTTTTGTTAACACTCCCAACAATGCTGGGTTGCTTGGTATCATCAATGTTTATGCTCATAACTGCTCCTTGGAGCGAGCTCAACTTTGGTGCCTTATCAGATCTCAGGTTTTGGCCTTGTCTAATGTAGGGCACTGGATTCTTGCCGGGGATTTTAATATGGTGGAAAACCCATGTGATAGGTTAGCTTCAGAGTCCTCTGTGCTTTCTGTCTCTGAAGTGCATGAATGGGAAGCACTTACTCTCTCGGTGGGCCTTGCAGATAGTTACTCCTTCCCTCTTTCTCCTGCTTTTTCCTAGACCAACAATCGTAACCCACCAGGTCTGTGCATGGCGAGGCTCAACAGATTCTACTTCTCAGCATCTATCTCCTCATGGTTTCATTATCTCCCCATGGGCCCAATCCTCTCTGATTTCGACCATGCAGAGGTTAGGGCCAAAGGTGGCCACGCCTGGAGTCAGGTCTAAAGGTAGATGGTTTACTAAGATTAACGTAAGTATCTTGAAAATTCCTTGGGTTCTAGAGGCCTTGAAAGCTTGCTGGTCCAGTTCTGCAGGCTTCTTCTCCTCCCCAACCCTTGGGTTTTTGAATAAGCTTCAGGCCTGTCATAAGCTTTGCATTTCTTTGGCCAGAGATCTTGCAGTTGAGAACAATAGACAGGAGCTGGCCTTGGTTAAATGTCTTTCGGTTTGTCAAAAGAAGATGGAAAGAAATCGGCATGGTCCCCAAACTTTGATCACTTATCAAGAGGCCAAACGTCGTCTTGGCCTGTTGCGAAAATCTAAAGACCTTTTTATGAAGATGAAAGCGGGGATCAACTGGTCTTTAAAGGGTGAAACGATGAGTAGGTATTTTTTCTTAAAGGCTAAACAACGTGGTGCGGCCCAGTCCATTCTCTCCCTTAAAGATGATTCAAACTGCTCTTGTTCTAATCCTAAGCGCATTAATTCCATTGCCAAGAGGTTCTTTAGGTCCTTGTATACTGCTGATCCTGATTCCCCTAGTATGAGGTTGGCCAGATCCTCTGTTTGTAGTAGAATCCCTGTCATTTTGTCCTCTGCTCAAGGAGAGAACTTAAACCTTCCCTTCTCTGAGATGGAATTAGCAGATACGTTGGCTGAACTTAAAGATCTTAAATCTCCAGGCATAGATGGCATGCCGACTGAGTTTTTCAAAGCCCTGTGGTCATCCATCTCATCTGACTTTTTGGCTTTGGCCAATGATATTTTGGCCAAAAACATTATGCCGTCGCAACTTTTCTCAAGGGGTCATTGCATTAATTTTTAAGAAAGGGGATATTGAGGACATTTCCAATTACCGCCCTATTACCTTGTTGAACGTGTCTTACAAAATCATTGCGAAGGCCTTGGCTCGGCGGTTGCAACTTCTTCTGCCCTCCCTTATTAGACCTGCCCAGTCTGGCTTTGTAAGGAAAAGGATGATTCTGGACAACATAATTCTCGCCAATGAGGCCTTGAGTTTTGCCGAAAAATCCAATCAACCTCTGGCTTTACTAATGCTGGATTTCGAAAAGGCTTTTGATCGAATTAACTGGAACTTTCTCATTTTGGCGTTGCAGGGTGCGGGCATTCACTCTCAATTCCTTTCTTGGGTTCAAATACTTCTCTTCTCTGCCTCTAGTAGGGTTATGACTAACGGTTACCTCTCGAAATCATTTGCCCTTCAACGTTCTATTCGCCAGGGATGCCCTTTATCCCCTTTTCTTTTCCTGATTGCCGCAGACTATTTGGGTCACCTTATGGACGCACAGCCAAACATTCTGGGTCTTCAAATTCCCTCCCCCTTTTTCTCCCATCCCTTCAATCTCACTTTGTCTATGTATGCCGATGACACGGACTTCTATCTACGAAATGACTTGCTTGCTAATATTGAGGCTGCTTTGAATACCTTGGACTGCCTGGTCTAAACTGGGCTAAATCTATTGGAATCCTTTCTAAACTTAGTAGTTCTT
Source organism: Takakia lepidozioides (assembly GCA_030704615.1). Taxonomy (NCBI): domain Eukaryota; kingdom Viridiplantae; phylum Streptophyta; class Takakiopsida; order Takakiales; family Takakiaceae; genus Takakia; species Takakia lepidozioides. The sequence goes on from JAKLZA010000038.1 coordinate 10,208, forward strand.
TTACGCATTTGCCTAACTGGGGTTTGGATAAGGGCTTGCGCTGGCTACGTGAGGGGGAATCGTGTAAGCTGCTCGGCCATCTGATTGGCCATGGCCTTTCTCAGCAAGATCGATTCTCTGATTGGCCATTTGATTGACTTTCTGGTGTTCTGCTCAACTGTCCATTGCAGGGAGGGCTTTGGTGGCCAACCAACTGTCGGCGGCTATTTGGTTCATAGCCTCAGTCTGGGACCGGGCCCCAAGATTCTTCAATCTATTAAATCTTTGATTCGTAATTTCTTATGGGGTGCCTCTGATGCTATGATTGCTAGGCGTGCTTTGGTTTCATGGTCCTAGTTATGCCTTAAAAAAAACATGGGGGTCTTGGGATCTTGGACTTGGATAGAGAGATTACGGCTTTACTTGGTAAGTGGATTCCCAGGGCCTTCCTGCCCCAGGCTGGTCCGTGGAAGTTCTTCTTTTGCCATAATATTCAGTGCTCAATTCCTGGTTCTAGTTTGTCATGGCCGTCACCCAGCTTTAGATGGCTGGTCCAGGGAGGCTCTAGAAACACCAAGCAATCTGTGGGTTCCTTGGCCTGGCAAGCCATATTGGAAAGCCTGGATTCGCCTTCGGGAGTTTCTATACCAAACCCCTCCCATATCTTGGGATGAGGCCCTCCGTCAGCCAATTTTTGGAAACATGCAGCTTAACTGTGAGGTTTTGGCTAAATGCTCGGCTAGATGGGCTGCTTGGGAAAAGGCTGGGATCTCTTTGGTCAAGGATGTGTGGTCTGCCTCTGGTCTGGTCCCCCGGGAGCATTGGACAGGTAAAGTCCATCATATCTCTCTTATGACTGGTTGGCATTTTATTGCGACTGCCGTGACCCTGAGATGGTCTTCCCTCCTTACTTAGGGTAGAGATCAGTGGCAAACACCTGCCTGGAGGGGCTGCCTGGCTGGCATTCCTGTGAGTGCTATGTATGTTTCTGAGATCTGCAACAATGTGGCCATTGGTGTGGGTTTCGCTGCCAACTTGCTGGGCTCCTTGGTCTCCTTGGGTTACATGACTTGTCAGTTTGACTCCACTTTTGCGATCAGAGTCATTGATTCAGCTAGCACAATCAACCCTATTTACAATGGAGCAAGCACCATTCAACAATGGGGAGCTGCAATTTCAGTGTTTTGGTTTCTTAACATCCCCTTGGCACAGCTTCAATGGGACCCGGGAGAATGGACTTGGTGTGTGCAGGATAATACCAAGCCGTTTTTTGCTTACACTGCAAAATTAGGTTATAAGATCCTTCTCAATCCCTATCCCATTACTGCTAAGCTTTCTGCTAAATGGGCTCCCATCGTGGTTCCAGAAGTTGCTTGCATTTGGGTGGATGTTTGGAGAAAGCAACGGGCGGCAAAGGTTTCTGCCTTCTTGTGGAAATTGTGCAATCTTATCCTCCCTCTTTTCCTTTTCTCAACTGCCCCCTGATAATATTTGCAGATCTTGCAACTCTGGAGAGCCTGAGTCAATTCAACATTGCTTCATGACTTGTCCATTTGCTTCCTTATCTAGTTTAAGATTCATTCCCTATATGCTAACTGGCACAGCTTTGATCACCAGGATCCCCTATTAATTCTGCTCAACTCTTCTTCTTCTTCCTGGGTTTCCTGTCAAGTTTGGGTGGCTCTCCGTGGCCTTGGCCCTTGGCATATTGGAAGAGCCGGTGTGCCTTCTTTTTTGATCATAAGCCAATCTGTGCCAAAGCCTCTTTGGCAGCCATCTTCTACGACTTATTGATTGAGGGTCGAAGACTTTGGGATGGGTTGCTGGTTTCAGTTGGCAGATGCTCTGAGGAGCGGGGGGCTACCCTTCTCTCGGAATTTGATGCCCAATGGGGGCACTCTGGACTTTTATGTGACAGACAGGGAGAAAGAGTTCGGTGGGCACCCGGACCTCCAATCGACTGGTGAGTCTCCCAATCACTGGGCTTCTCCAGCAGAGGTGGAGGATCGCGACATCAATTGGCGCCATAGGAAGAATCAAGAATCTAGTGTTAGAGCTCATCTGAATTTCGAGCCCCTTAGGGCAAAGCGTTGAATTCATTATGTTTTTTTTTTTTTTTTACGGCCTCAGGATGTTGGCTCTGGTCTTTCATTGCTTGCAGGCCTGGTCTCCTGCCTTGCCACTGGGTTGGTTTCATGTTTTGACCTGGTTTTGTTTCCTGGCCTTCCTCTCTGTTCCTACAACATAGGAAGTTGGGCTGGTTCTTCAGACTCCAGCAGCTCGCTGGTATTTAGTTAGCCCTGTTGGATATGGTTGGATCTTTTGTTTTTGTCTCATTAGTGTTTTGCCACTCTCTTCTCGGCTGCACTACTCTGGGCAGACAGGCAGCTCTTTGCCTTTGGTCTTTTTTAGCTTATCTTTTGTTCTTTCCTGCAGTATCCTAGCGCATGGCTTCCTAACTTCTCAAGGCTCCTGAATTTTTAAATCCAGAAGCTTGCCCTTGTGGGCCTGGTAGGGTGTAACCCAATCTGGTTGGTATTTAGTTAGCCCTGTTGGTCCAGGTTGGATCTTATGTTTTTGCCTCTTTAGTGCTTTGCCACTTGGTTCTTGGCTGCACTTCTCTGGGCAGATTGGCAGCTCTTTGCCTCTGGCCTGTTTTTAGTTCTCTCCTGCAATATCCTAGAGCATGGCTTCCTGACTTCTCAGGGCTCCTTGATTTCTTAGTTAAAACGCTTGCCCTTGTGGGCCTGGTAGGGTGTTACCCAATCTACAATGATGTAAGCCTTATGGCCTTCTGTCCTGGTTATTTTTTCCAGGATTCCCCCCCTTTTTTAATACGATTTACAGGGCTTCCTCCCCTGTTTGCTGTAAAAAAAAGAAAGAAAAAAGAAAAAAGAAGAAGATTGCAATATAGAAAAAAAAATCTAGTATCACTATTGCTAGTGTATTGAAAAATGTTTGAATTGGTGCACCCACAAACTCAATAGATCACTTTCAACATGTATTGATTTCAATCGAAGTCAATACCAAATTCCAAGCGTAGTCACCCCACTATTTTGAGATCACCGGAATGTGTAGATCATTCAAACCGCTGTAGTTCTGTAGCTCAAGTGAGCAACTTTGAACTCTTCTCTTCCTGGTCAATATAACTTATAGCCGGTCTTTCCATATAGTGGATGCCCTCTATGCTATCTACGCTTCGGTGCTAATAAGAGGGGGTTGGTAGAATGTGAGCACACCGGTGAGCACAGGAAAACGTAGGTGTGAGCACAAAAACACAGCAATAGGGTACACATGTTTCCACGGAAATAGAATTATCGCGAATAGGGTCCCGGAACAGCAAAAATATTAGTTGTGTGCCTATTTCTGTGCCTATCTCTGTCCCTAATTATGTCCCTAAACCCTAATGAAAATAGGTATCCGTAATGTATATCTACAAACTCCAAGTTCCAAATATCTACATGTATGGTATCCTACCCAAAAAACACATTGGGAACAACAAACTCATAATAACCAACACTATACAAGACACCCAAAAAACAAACAATTATTGAATGACTTAATATAATGAGGCAAACAACGGGATTCGGGATTCGGGATTCCTTAAATCCAATGTCTATTTTTTAAAAACACTACCGAAATAAACCTGCTTAGTGAGGGAAGAAAAGCATGGGGAATCATGTTTGCAGCTGTTTCCAGAACTTCTGAACAAAGCGGGCGCAAGCTCCTCGATCGTTTTCTGCAGTCTTGGGGCAAAGACGACACTCTCGGCACCTATCAGCTTCCTGTCAGCTGGAAAAGCTCCATCCCCTGCGCATGGGATGTCCCCTGGTGAAGGGGAGGATGGTGATTTCAACTGGAGGCATAAGAAGGCGCGTACAACAAAGTTGAGGACTCAACTTCGTTTTTAGCTCAAGCTTGTCCAACTTCTTTAGGATGAGCTTTCTTTCTGGTTTTAGTTGTTTCTCTTACTCTGCCACTTTAGGATCATCTCGCTGCCTGGCTGTTTCCAGCCAGTTGTAGGATAACTCTCTCTTGGTTCAATATTCAGATCCATCTATCAGTTTAGAAAGACCAACCTTTCAGGCTTCTCGTTTTTCCACCTTGCAACGGGCCCTCATCCGCGAGGTTTTTCACAACCACCTTTACCCTTATCCTCGCTGTTCTCCAGCTCAAATCCCTGCTCGTCTCCTGCTTTTTCTATACAGCTAGTTTGCTCGGGCACTATGGGGATGTTCCCCCACGGTTAGCCTTCACGGCCTCCCTAGGTGGTTATTTTTTCCACCTTTTGTGACCTTTATTTTTTTTAATTAATTTGAGTAAAAGGGCCTCCGACAGTCCCCTTTATTTAAAAAAAAAAAACATTGCATCGCTAAAATCAATTAGGGAAGAAATCTCAATGCAATGACCTGCTAGAAAACCCCACGCCGAGTCCATCTTCGCGCTCATATCTTTCACCTGCCAAACAATTGCGCGCATCAAAGAAGACAACCTCCTCCTTCCAATCTCCCGGCAAATGTTGCAATTTACACCAGGTCCCCTGGATTCCACTGAGAATCGAAGGCACGCACATTCTACTTCTTAAGCATTAAGTTTGGGGTTAATATGAGGAACTGTATCCATTTTAGCTGGGGCAATTATACTCCGGCCAGAGGGGTAAGAAGATTCGAACCCAAGGGCAGCTGCTGTATAGCCCAGTGGGAAGTGCCGTTAGGGTTTGGGGCGTGAGTAGCAACCCCTAATATGGTCACACGAGGGTTTGCTAGCCATGAGAAGCGACGCGAGCTCCATGTCTGCACTGATCGTTAGGCCGGTACGTGAGCCATGCTTGCATCCACACTAGACTCTGATTAGGGAAAGAGCAGACATTGCAGTGCAGGCCAGCACGTCCGTAGGCAGGAGGAGGTTGAAGCAGATCGGGACCACACAAGAGCAGACCTGCATCATCAGCAAAGCTTCATACATTGCGGGATCATGGAAAAGACCGTGTCCGCCTAGCATGTGTGCCTTTTCCTGCAAACTAGCGTGGGTCACTCATGGCCTTGGGTTGCTTAAGACATTGACTCACATTTAGAGATAGAGATCTCACAGTGATAAGCAGGCATCCGGGAGAGAGTGCGAGAGAGTGCTGGTTGACTGTGCCCGGCAAATGTGTGTTGTGAGAAAACCTTGATTCCATTGTCTACACGGGATAGTGACCATCGTGGAGTGGGGGGAGGGATTTGAATAAACCAGGGTTTTCTGTGTGCGTGTGCGTGTGTGTGTCCGAGGGAAAGGTAGAGCTATATTCATGGACTGTGCATAGTGAAGGGAAGTCTGAGGCGATACTCCTGGCAGATACTAGCTTGGTCCGGTGTTGGCGAACAGTCATGTCTTGTTCTCATCGACTGTGACTAGAGTTTTTGGCAAATAATTTCCGCAGGATAGGAGGCCTGTTAGAACCAAGGGGTCGCCAATCTACCAGGTATCACACACACGAGGTGCAGTGCATAATGTACGGGGGGCGATCATCGAGGAACGCGATGAGGGAGCGCGAGGCCTCAACTCATCATTTGGGCTCATCTCGAAGACACAACTTTACAAATTCGGAGAGGAGTGGCAGAGAACCCTATGCAGATCAGTATCCTAGAGACCATGGATACAGACAGGAGAGAGAAAGCCGAGTGGAAGAGTTAGGAGGCAAAGTCCGTGGTGACCACCAAGCAGGTCTTAGCAGTGACGTGACAATTAGAGAGGGAAGGGATGCGGGCGGGCTGTCAAAAGGTCGGAGGTCCAGGGATGATGAAAGGGGAAAAAGGAGTCGTTCAATTCCAGGAGACCACCACTTTGACCGTAGCCGTGGCTACAGTTATGGGTTTGATCGAGAGAGAAACCTTCCCGGTTTGGGTGGACAGAGTGTGCTTCGCGGCCGTTCATCCGAGCCCCTTGAGAACAGCAGTTATCTCAAGGTAGCGGGTCTTATCTGTGATAGCAACAAGCGCGAAATCAACGATTGCTTCTGTCGCAGTGGGGTTTTCCATTTAAAGGTGGACAGAGTGCACCCTCGAATCTTGAGTCGGTTGTGTGAGGGAACCGACATTTTCTTATACGATCACCATTCAAGGGAGCTCCATGGATTGTTTGAGGTGGCAACCAGCGCTATGCTTCCTGATGGCTATGAAGGCTCGTACAATCAGTTTGCCGAGCAGGTATGTGTTCGTGTTTCACAGGAGTGTCTGCCTCTCCCGGAGCGGGAGTTTAAGGAAGCAATTGGAGAGAAGCATGACAGCTCTACCAATTTCAGCCGCGTTCTAACAAAAGATCAAGTGTCAAACCTTCTCGAACTTTTCCGACCACTTTCTCGCGTCCCAAGAGGTGGCATAGACACACATCGGAACCCTCAGGTCCAACGCATTACAGGTAGCAGTCAGTCTGAGGGGCGGAATCGGGATATGATGAACACGGATAACTACTTAAATAGATCCAGCACATTCACTGATGAGTATCAGTCTGAAGCCAGACAAGAGGACTTTCGAAGAGGAGCCCGAAACTCTGACACACATAACTCCTCAAGAACCCGTCAGAGGAAGGACTGGATAGAGGAGGAAGATGAGCACAGCTCAGAAGATGATACCACAGCAGCAACGCCACCGCCTACTGACAGTTACTCGAGGTTGCCGGCCACTTACCAACAGGTGAATAAAACAGAGGCAAGTTACCTTCCCTCAAGGAATTTTAGTGCAGGCAGAACAGGTCGTGCCACTGTTGGCAATGGTGGCGGTGCTGAGGGCAAGGAGTTTGAAAGGGAATGGAGTGGTGAGTGGGATGCTACAAGTTATGGGAGAAAGAGAGCCAGGGGCACTTCCTATGTGGACATGCCATCAAAAAGGAGTGCACGGGAGATCACGCCCCCCAGAGAATCCAGACGTGCACCTGCCCAGATTGTGACTGGACAGGTGTATGGGAGCTTCACTGAGGAAGTTGAGTCAAGCTATGAGAAGAAAGACAGAGGGAGAGGTGGGCGCTATATAGATTTGTTAGTCAGGAATGAGTCTGAAAGGGATCGGCGTGAGATCGCATCCCTTGGCCATTTCAGGCGCCCCCTCTCCCCAACAGTCACAAGGCGATCACATGAGAGGGGGGATGAAGAAGTAGAGGTTTACAGTGATGTGGAGGAAGAGGAAGAGGAAGAGGCCATTGCGGTGCAGAGTCATCTGGACCACCATTTTAAATCGTCCTATAAGCATCCAGATGTCACCACCGTGTTTGACCACCCCCAGCAGGACCTTCTCTTGAATAATCAAGTGAGGTCATTTGAGAATGGGATTGTTAGGGAAAGATCTGGGAAGAAAGTGCACTCTTGGTCGGGTAGAAGAGAGTATGCAAGCCTCCCCACAAATGCAAGAGTATTTTATTCTCAGCAAGAAGCTTCAGGTTTCATTCCCAAGGCTGTGTCAAAAGATGGTTATGCAGTGGACTATAATGAGCATGCTTGCATGGTTCCCCAGCATGCTGTAGAGAATGGCCAGCTGCGCGCTGCCCATACCTTGATCTCACATGTTGACCCAAACTTCCGCAGTTCCAAAAATTTTCAACCCCAGGGAAGTTTGACAGTTACTGTCCGTAATGATATCCGACGACACAATGTATCTAACCTGCTGAAAAGGCATACTTCAGTCCAAGATAGAATTGGTCCACCAGCAGTTCCTGCTAGACCAATGAAGGGTTTCATTGGAGCGAGGGAGGTTCAGGACCCCTCCTTCCAAGTCACGCTTTCTGGCAATCTCAAGAGGACCGTGAAGGTCCATGAAACAGAGACCAGCAAGGATCTGGACGTAGTGGACAGATCCTATGCATGGGAGCCGAGCCGTTCTGTTCGAGGTGTGTCAGCAGAATCTACTGAAGACCCCTTGGAGGATCAGGTTCACCCAAGTGGCAAGAGGAAGAGTGCATTCCTGCGTCTTTCAAAACCTCATGACACTAGGAATCAAAGTCTTGATGGCAGATTGAGTAGGCCAGTCTTCAGTCGACTGGGAACAAGAATTTTACCTCGTTCAAGTGCCAAGGCTTATGCTGTCCCTGAAAACAGAGCCTTCTCAAAGAAACTGAGGAAGGGCACGGTTTACAACAAGGATATGGATGAATTAGAACTGGCCGGGCAAGAAGAGAGGGCAAACCGGATCTTTGGTGAGGAGGATTTGCCAGGTGTGGATGGAGTGAATGTGGACTTCAAGGATGGGGCTTTTGTGGTGGATTTCATGGGGCCAAGTTTTGGAAGAAGGTCTCTTCGAGGTAAGAAGGATGCTGAATGTGCTGGGAGTGGAGAAGAAATTGGGTGCCTCTCTGAGAGGGAGAATGGGCATGGCCAGATTGGTAACCGTAGAAAGCTCGTTCGACCTTCAATCAACAGGGGTATTCAATCTTCAAATGAAAAAGCAGAGCAGCAAAACTGTAATGCAGATAATGAGCCCGACAATATAGACAGATTGCCAGCAAACCCCACTCCTTCAGGCATGGAGATTGAATCTTCAACACAAGCGCCCTTGGAGTTGCCAGCGGTGTAACCATTGTCCACTGCCAAAGAGAGGAAGAACCATCAAGAGATGAGTTCTATGGGTGAGGAGCACATGGCTTTAGCTGAAATGTGAGGCATACATGTGGCAAGGCTGTCATATTGTGACAAAACCGAGTTCAATCCCAATCTTGTTGAGTGATTACAGAACTCCTGTTTCCCAGAGTGTGGCAGGCGAGCAAATTCACTTAATGCTTTTTGACACTTGACGGGATTGGGTTGAAGTAGTTTTCTCTTAATCACATTTTCTTTTCCATGGAGGGTTTTTAGGGGTGGGGGTTAGGGTTGGCATGTACAGAGGTAGTGTTGCATACCTGTATATACATGCCATATTTGAAAGGTCACGCAAATGGCCAAAGTACACAGGTATGAAGCTGGGGATGTCTATTTGTCAAACATTCAGTGTGTAGAGTGGTTGGCCTTCAGGGGTAGTGGGGCTCAGATGTTCGTAACATAATTCAGGTGCAGCATGTCTATTCGTCAAACATTCGGCGTGGAGAGTGGTTGGCCTTGAGTGGTAGTGGGGCTCAGATGGTCCTGACATTACTTAAGGTGCAGTCGACAATTTTGCCTTTTCTGCACAATATCAAATGACACTGGCAGAGAGGAGAGTTTGGTTCATCTGTCCCAGGTGAAATGCTGTAAACTCGTCGCGATGAGTGGATTGCAAGTAGCGAGTCCTTTTCAATCAGTGGATGGGAGTTTCTTGGAACACCTGGACTGCAGGAGCAATCCCAACTCTCAAGAGTGACTTGCCTGTATTGATGTATGAATGACGAAGATCGATGCTCTCCTTTTGAATGTGTAATACCTGCCCGTGTACCTGTCAAATGCCTCTGCCAGTAGCCATATGGGCACTGTGGTGCCTTCGTTGTGAGCAAATGTCGTGCTGCTTTGGTAGTTCATTTTGCTGTCTTAACAAGTTTTGGTGCAATGGTAAGCAAAACAGATACTCTAGTGCTTCTCTTCCATATACTGAAATCAGGATCATTTTCTACATCAATGATTTTTGCCAGAAGCTTCTCCTCTTCAGGCACAGGGCTGCCTGTTGGAAGTTTTGTCCGCTGGGTTGTCTCCGGTTCACAGTGATCAATGCAGGCTTTTTAGGTCTCAAGCCGTATTTCACTCAACACTTCCACAAATAAATGGTGTAGGATTGTGGCATCCATGGGCTTCCTCTCACCAGCAGTTCTTAACATCCTGGGTTGTGAAAAGCTTGTTTCCAAGTGATGGCTTCCAATTCGGGAGATTCACCAACTTTATACAGTTGTTGTGCAACTGGTTGGGAGGCCAGGTTTCTGGGAATGGGAACCAGGGAAGCAGTTCAAGGTGTTGTACTGCCATACTGCAATTTGATTTCAGTGGGAGAGTCCTGGTCTCGAGGCGGTGGAGGTTTCACTGCTGCAAATGTTCTGAAGATGGTGAATGTAGGTGAGCCTTGCACCAGCAGCGGGCTACTGGAATAAGTAACTCAAAAGCAAGGCAACTGCTATACGGAAGGGTGGGAATTGAAGACCCTTGAAGTTCATGGATCAGACTCAATTTCAAGGAAACACCCCTCTGACACAAATAAATCAGCTCAGTAATTGACTGTTTTGCATGTGCAAAGACAATTACTTGGTATATCTATCACCTAACTACTCTGCTTCTTCTAGAACTGCCACTTTATGATGAAATATCCAACAAACCTCAACTGCTGTACCACTCAGTCATGTGGGTTTCTAATCCTATCAACTGGGGGTTTATATGTTGTTGGATGCTTTTCTCAATTTGTGGTCCTGGCTGTGAGGGGGACTTCTGGACCCCTGAGGTGTTAGGGAAAGGTGGAGGGGAGACAAGGAAAGGAAATTCTGTCTACTGTAATACATGCAAGGTTAAGGTTTCTCTTATGTCCAGTGGAATTACAGAGGCTCCTGCCCACCCCAGAGCCCAAGGTCGGTTGAAGGCACATGTAGAAGGATTGAACACGGGATGAAGGCACAAGCATGCAACCTCTAAGCTGTCTGCACACATAAAGAGTGCAGGTTTTGAGCCACGCTGTGCGATATTTGATATTGGTTTAACTGGAAGTTTTCCATTTGTAGCCAGCCTTGTTGACTTAGCAAACGGGCTGCAAGTTGTTCATAAACCCTTCTCAACCTGCAAACTCTGGAACCTTTCAAACTCTAGAAAAAGATTCGCAGCACCTTGAAGAGATTGAAGTAAAAGCTGTGGGTTTCCATGTTAGAAAATTTAATTTTTTTTTGATTAACAATGCTCAAGGTTAGCACTGTCTTGACTTGCTGATTTCTTCTTCATAAATTCTGAACTCATTGACAAGATCACTTTGATGAACTGAGTTTGCCTGTTCAATGATCTACCTACCCTGCTGGTGCAATAAACTTTGTTTGCAAATCAGTTTTATTGCATTTGGAAGTTACATCTGTGGTGTATTTACAACGCCATATAAATCAGTATTGTCAAACAATTGCAAGGATCACCTCTGCCCTATACTTGGAAAGCGCCTGGCCTGTCTTGTGAGTTCTAAGTTGGCCAAGTTTAGTGTCACAGTTGGTATCCAAGGTTACAGTTTCTTTGTCCCTATCTAGGGACCGGTTGGTTTCAAATCAACACAACACTCCAATGTTCAGTACTCTGTGAAGGAGCCGACTACTAAGCAGCGAGCCATAACTCTCCGTCAACGAAGCTCACAGACTCGAATGGCGCAGCTTGTGCTGCTGTGAGATCATGAGACCATTTCACACGCCCAGCCGTGTTGGCTCCAGGACCCGAGCATTGGTACTGGCCGTAGTACACAGTCCTGGAAGAGGAAACATACGTCAGATCCTACATACAAGCCACACATTGTACTTGACAGAAAGGACGTCTCTAGTGAACAGGCTTCCGGAAGCTAGAATAGGGAACTTCCCAAGTCTATCGCCATGTTGATTCAACTATGCATGATCTGTTTGAATCTGTCAAACCCTCGTACACTTTGAGCCCATTTTTTCGTTCCCAGTCACCCCCTTCGTTGACCAGTAAGACACCGATGTAGGACTAGATCACCATAGACACTCGTATAATTTCAAAAAGAGGTAAGGATTATCGCGGGATGCTTACTTTTCTCTGCTAGATATATCCCAGTCTTGCCATCCTACAGGGAGGATGAGGTCCTCGAAGTAGGTGCCGATGAACACCACTCTGGAGTAAGGACCCCAAGCACGGCCCAGGTAAATTGGTCCAGTTCCTGTCACGGTGCAATCCACGAAAGAGTAGCCTGTATTCTCTGAACCCTTGCTCCTCTTCTGAGCTGTTAGTGAACCAGTGTTGGGCTTGGCGAAAGAGTTGAGATGACAACCCTGCACAGAACATATGGACAGAGCAATGTCATGAGGCGCCCATAAGCATTTGGAGGTGAAACTGCTTTGAACAATCTAGGACTGAGATACTATCTAGGTGACAACAAGTGTGAACATAGACTGTGCTTAAATTTAAGATAGATTTCTCTTTGTAAATGTCCTGCTGCTCTCACACAGACCCATACGTGCTCTCACTTGATATTGGATGTGGGAACAACATTCTAGTGATATCCGGACTGTAAGCTATACACACGCATAAGCAGTCTCATATGCTGGTTATCGAATATTCTGTGTCTTTACCTCATAGTACGACTGGCCATCGCCGAAGATGAAGTCGATGGACCCCTGGATGAAGCAGCTTTTGAAGTAATGGCGTCCAGCCTGATCATACAGCGTATCCTGAGCTCCATAGAATGAGCAGTCGTAGAAGGCAGCCTTGTCTCCCTTAATTCTGAAGGCAACGGCCTGTTTCCCCACAGCTCCGCCGGGTGGAGCGGGGGCAGAGTTCTGTGGTCAAGCACAGCTCTCAAACAGATTACAGAATATCCATGTCCCATCCATGTCACTCATTTCGAGCCTTCCCCTAGAATGAGCACGTATCCTTGCGTGGTCTACTGTATTGCCTCACAATCCGACGGGTATTGAAATTCCCATGTGGATAACATGCACTGGCCCCTTCGACTACATTGTGGAAACAAGGGTGATATGGCCAGCTCAACAAACATCTCAAATTTCCGTCTCACATTCCTTACAGTAGTGTGCCAGTGACTGGAATTAATCACTGAAGCTGGGTTTTATGAAAAATACCTTAAACGAAATCCCTGAAGCAATGAAGTAGTCGGATTCTACAGCGGTAGAGGCACTCTTAGAAGTGCTGCCAGCACTGCCCGCGGTGTCGTCCCATACTAATGTTGTTTTGTCAGCTCCAGCTCCCTGGAATGTTACGTAAGGCTTTGTTTTTGGTACCAATATCTTCTCTCTGTATCACATCACATCCGCGTTTCTGGTGAGCGTGCATCCACAATGTTTCCTATATAGCTCTGTCCTTCTCTTCCTATCTGTCTCTCTTCAGACCACCACCAGCCTATTCGCCACATGACACACAGGTATAAAATTGTGTACTTGGTGCGCAAATCTATGTACATATGATTTTTTGGGGCCACTCCCTCCTAATGCCAGATTCTCCTTTTGATTAAAACAAATGGCTGTTATACATTATTCGTCATCTGTGGACTTCTCTTCAGCCACATGAACCACTCTAGACATATTTCATCATTGAAAGAATTCCGCAGCTGAGGATTGTCACTTACTTATAAGTTCCGGCGTTGATTTGAATCACAACCCGGTTTGAGTTGCCGTTGGAGATGGAATTAACGGCCGCTTGAACTGTCTTGTACTGTCCTTTCCCTGCTTGATCAACAATGATCACTTTGCCTGATGCAACTGCGCGCTCAGTATGATCCTTTTCTGCAGTAGAATCAGCAGCTAGCTGTTGCTTAGCGGCGTGCTTCTGGCCAACCCGATCAACCCACCCCCAAAACTCATCTGCAACTGCCTTTTTAACGGAGGCCTTATGTTGTTTCGGACTCTGTTTCGAGAGAGCTGGATGAGGATATACGACTAGTAAAATTCCTAGTAGAAATACGACACATAACAGATTACTACTGGACCTGCCCATCTGAAAAACCCAACCTGCAGACCAGCTTAGAATCGATTCTCGAATGACACTCCTACGAAGCTTTCTCGGTAGACGCAAGCACCTGGGGAGTGCACGTAGTCAGCTCAAAATTGGCGACTGTGCAGACTACCACTCTCTCTCTTTCTTCAGGTCTGTCTGTCTAAGATTGCAATATACCTATGGATATATCCACTCTTTCACTCTCTCTCTCTCCTCTCTCCAAGTGATGCTGAGGTGATGCTGGGGAGGGGAGGAACAGAGCACTCTAGCACATCGGATGAAGTGAATAGCAAGCTAGGCTAGCAGTATATAAGTGCGAGGCTTGGACATAGCAGAAGGGATGTGCGTGGCCATAGCCAGGGATCCAGGAACCCCAATTTAGAAAGGGGCCCCACGGTGGGCAGGCATCTGCAAGTTCGCATGAGCTTCATCGCTTTGTCAAACAAATGATGCCCCGCGGCACTACACTTTCTTCCCCATCTCCCCGTCATCCCCCCCCTCAATTCCAGTCTCGCGTTTTGACTGCCACACACAAACCAACTTTTTCAAGCCCGCACGATGCCCACTATCTTAACTTAACCCGGGGTTAAAGCGCTCTGCAGCTCTGGTCTAAATTTGTTGTGCCCCATTATTCAAATACGTTTGCATGCCCAACTGCTCCTCCATTTCTTTTCATTCTCTCCCCTTTTTTTAGCCTGCCCTCCCTTATTAAGCTTGCTTTCACTTCACTCTCAACGGATATATATTTTGCTATATATATTTCAATTAATAAATTAATAAATCAGATCCTCTTGAACGAAGCTGCAGAAAATGAAACCCATTTTCTCAAGGAAAAAGGAAAAAGTAAAAACAAAAATAAAAAAGAATGAGAATACACATATGTACAAGTTGTTTTCTCGGGCAGTCTAGTAGTCAAGTGTGACCATGGTTAGTTTGGTTGACCTGAGAGAGTGGGATACAGCGTGCCAGCGGCTTGACCGGTAACCGGGGTGACCGCCGCGGAAGTAGCGCGCTGCCAGCTGCGTGCAACAGGCTGGTGACCGGCAAACGGCGATGGGCACGCACCAAGCGGAGCGCACGTTGGGGCACGCGCCTTCATGTGCCCAGCCTGTCCCCCAACGGCTCCCTGTCCTTTCTCGCCGGAATCTTCCGCCCTCCACCCTGAAGGTTCAGGCGAGACCTGCCCTGCATATATCAGGGTGCCGACAAAGCCTTTTTGTGTTTTTTTAATTTGTTCTCGGTTTTTT
>JAKLZA010000039.1:0-12000 GCA_030704615.1 Takakia lepidozioides
CTTAGTTTTTATTTTTTTATTTTTATTTTTCATATGGTACTGGGTTAGGGTGTTTGCTTTTCTTTATGGTGTTGGTTTTTGGATTGGCGGTTTTGGTTGTGGGTCTTGGGGTTAAAAGGATAAACGGTGTAATTAGGATTCACATACCCATGTCAAGTTAAATAAGCACAGTGTGAAAACAGCTAGAATAAAACTAGTTATTTGTATTTAACACTTGGATTTAGGTCAAGTGTTAAATCAGGTGTCAAGTTTAGTTTGACACCTGGTCTGTCTTATCTTCACGAGAGCGGCAGTCGCGCAGCTCATCTCTCTCGAGTTGAGCCTGCGCGACCGAGCTCCTGCATGTGTTTAGGTTTTAGTGTGCTTATGTAGGGATACAGGTTGTTGTGGGGTGGAGGCCCCATAGCTTGGGGTGCCCCTGGCTCGACTTCAGTTTCAATGAGTGATAGCGATGGATTTTATATTTCTTGTGTTGGGAGTGTATGTCCTTTCAAGCTTCTTTATCACTCGAGAGAGATGAGCTGTTACCTGTGAGTGCAAGGTAGGAGTTGTGGGTTAGCACTTGCAAGATTACCTGTGTGTAAGTAGTGCTTAGTTTGAGAAGCATATCATTGAATGTGATCACAAGATTCAGCGTGCCCTGAAACGCCTGGAGGATGACGATGCCGGAGCCGCCACTGTTATTGCAGTCGCTAAAGCTACCAAGTCACCAGAGGCTTTGGAGTACACGAGGAGAGACTTAAAAATGCAGCAGCAAATGCTAGTTGGCACCTATGCGTGATCCTTGAAGCTGGATGATTGTTTTTCCCCAGTAAGCTTAGAGAGAAGCTCTACCGTGCAGCATGGAGCAGCGCTGGCAAGCGGTGAACGCTGATACCTGCACTCTTGCAGTCTTGGAGTCCAAGCTAGGACACAGGGAATATGACCGGTCAACAACCAAGGTGCTGCATTTGATCAACAATCCTGAAGTGGAGGGAGAATTGCGATGGCCGCAGTAGCGCCATCTGCAGCGAGGTGCGGGCGCTGTTGAGAGGCTTTCTCAGAGAAGCGTGAAGATTTACGCACTATAATGTGCGGGAGTACGTGAAACGGCGAAGTCGGGAAGCGTTTAAGGACAATTCCGAGCTGTCGGATCTTTCCAGCGTTGTCTCTGCTTTCAATCAGGGGAAGCAGCAGTTGGAATTGACCAGGCGGCAATCGGTTGTGTATTCGTTGTATCAACCTCGAATGACGAGTGTAATGGACTTGAAGATTCGCAAGGGGGACTCGGACTCAAGGACTCGATTCTGCTGGCGGGAAGAAAAGGATTTTGGTCTGCAGATTGGATAGTCCATTCCGATGTACATCCCGCCCGTCAAACTTGCATATAACGTGGAAAGTTTAGGTTTCAGGTTGTCCTGTGTGCTTGATGTGAAATGGTTGAGTGGAATAGTAAATCTCTGAGAATGTAACAGGCTCGAGACAAAGTCAAAAGCGGACTCTGCAGGTGAAGGGGAGTTTTCTTGGTTTTCTTTCATTTGGTGAGCATGCCTGGGAGCGTGGAGGTGTGAGGAGTGGCAGGGCTTTTCATCAGTTGCATCTTTCTCAGGGCTGTGTGTTTCACTAGTTGAACATCTTCGAAGCTGAATTACGGCTTAATTGGAAACCCGTACCCTGCTACTTCTGCCTATCAAGGTTATGGTGGGGGTGGATCAGGGGGGCAGGTGTTCCAGCTCCAGTTGTGTGCATATGTAACCTACCTCCCCGTAATCTCTTTTAGTCTCCTCTAGGAGAGGTTACTTACTTGGACTGACAGACCTGGATCAGTCTGGAAGAAAGTTTGACCTGCGAATAACGTCCGTCCTTGTGATCCTTCTTCCTGTTCAAGAACCAGTCAGGTATCTTGAACTGCGGGGATTCGCGACAATCACCATCAAGTTCTCCAGCTCCGCACCCGACAGCTCACCAGCTCTCTTGCTGGTGTCGACGTCCGCCTTCTTGCAGACCAGGTTAGCGAAACGGCGCCCCACTCCCTTGATGGAGGTCAAAGCAAACATGATCGCTACCTGAATTGAGATAGTGCCTTGCCCTATCGGAGTATGCAGACCTATGCTCCAAGCTTCAACAAATGACGAAGCTGATCTGGTTACTCTCCACTTTGTGGATAGTCCAACACAGTTGCCTTTGTCAATAAGCTCCTTCACCACTTCCACATTTGACACTAGGTCCGAAGATTGTCTGAAGAGAGAGCAAGTGCAGATGGCAGCTGCCCACCAGGTTCTGACAGAGTATCATCAGGGCTTGTCCTGCATTAGGGATGGCTCGAGTGCTTGCATCACGGGAAATAGATGCCTGACGCTGCACAGGCCACCACCATCGCCATAGCCATCCACCCGAGCTCGAGAGTCGTCGCTGGAGCAAAGCAGCTCACTAAGCGAGCAAGTCTGTGGTGCATCTGTAACCACAAATGAAACCGGGAACGGTTCTTAATGGCGGGAACGTTTTGGTGTTAAAAAAAAAAAAAAAAAAAACTTTGATATAATAAATGATTTAGAGCCTGGTTGGTCATAACTTTGTCAAATGGACTCCGTTGACTCAGTTTTTGGGGGATAGCTGCAGAAAGGGGAAATCTACCTATCTAGACCTGGTTTTGTTTTGGGACTCTGCTAAAAATCTATGGAATTTTTAGAGTGTGAGTGTGCCATGAAAGATCCACAATCCTGTTTCTAGAACCTGTGCTGGTCTATATGAGAGACAAATCTGTGGATGTACTCCTGCATGGCTGGGGGAAATGAGGACGTAATTGAAGGGCAGGTCTCTTCTCTTAGCTGTGCACACAAGGGGACAGGATTCTATGTTTCCCAAGGAACTCAGACTGATTTGAGTGGAGAACAGTTGGACGAGTTGATTGCATACTGGGAGTCAGGCATTAGCAGTAGACAACAGACTGCTGTAGTTGGCATTGAGGGCCTCAATATCGCCTTGGACAGTCAGAACTCTGTTGGAGCCAGCAGTTCTGCAGCTGTAGGTGAAATACCAAAGTGGGTGAAAGCTAGGCTTGGAACACAGCCAAAGACAGCCCCGGGGACCAAGGTGTTCAGCCACAAGGCCGTGGTGTACTGGAGCAGAGGAGCAGGAGCTGCACAAGTTTGTGCAATTAGACAGTGTTGCAGTCGGACACGCTCTGCACAAGGCAACCACGAGCGGGGGTTCATTAGCGAGGACAAGTTTGTTCTGTTTGAAGGCGATGCAGTCATTCGCAATGAAGACACCCGCAACCGTCTCAAAGCTTTCGAGTTGAGAGACTATCAGACCCTACCTTTGTTTTCTTTAGTGTTCAGTGAGGAGGGGGAGATAGCAGAGTGTTGCTTTGTCTCTACCTGGCAGAAAGAGGAGGAGGGTTGGTTAGAGCGAGCTACTGTAGCTTGGGACAAGGTTAGTGGCAGGTTTCTGGACATAGATATACCTCCTACACCTTACCATCAAGCAGAGCGAGGCACTTTGAGAGAAGTCTGGAAGTTGATAGCATAGATCAGGATTAGATCTTGCTTGGGCGGGCGGGCTTCTATTCTTCCCCTCCATCTCTGTACTATTTTCATTACCTTGTACTTGTAGTTGCCAAAGCCTCTCTTGGTGGAGGCCAGTCAGTCCGGGGGTTGGGCTGGGATATTCTGCAGGATCAGCTGCTGCTGGATTTTGGTGTGGGGTGTTGATGTTTTGATTTCTTGTGTTTGGATCCCCCCCAACACCTGCATGCTTGACTGCGCCATGTTGGTTTTGTGTGGGCGCTTGCTTTCATAGGGATTAGGCCGGATTTGATCACCGGTCAATCCTAGAGTATGCTGTCGGTGGTGAGGCTGGAGTGATGACCAGCAAGACCACCAGTGTTTCTTCTATGGTGAGGCTGGGTTGATGACCAGCCAACCATAGGAGTTCTTGCGGTGGATGCAGGTGCAGGTGCCCTGAGCCATTGGGATATGACCCTTAGACTGCAACAGGTGCCCACCCGTGTCACTATTAGATTAGTACTAGAGCCTTATAGTGTCACGTGGAGGAGGTGCACATTGTGAGTGTCATTACGGAGTTACCCAAGGGTTTTGAGGGAGAGCTACAGGCAGTAACAGTGAGAGTGGGTTCACAAGACGAGGTATTCGGTTCAGACCACCTTCACCGCCACCCTCAATTACTGTAGAGTCAGACACAGACTCGGGGCTTCATCAACAGGTGTGCACTTTCATTCGCCATTTGTGGGACGACATGGAGGAGATGTATGGAGCTACCAAGGGGCCTCGTAGGTACTCTGGAGCTGTGGGCACAATCGAGTTGGATGACTTTATCCAGGAGTTCGACAGCTGGTGTGATTTGCAGCAGATGCGCAATCCACAGCTATTCACCCCATTCATGGCGTGGAAGGGACTGTTCCAGCATTTGGAAGGCCCGCCTATGGACGATTACCACGAGTTCAGGCGAGGACATGAAGCAGAGATTGAGGAGTGGAGGATGTATTGGTCACCTGACTACGTCTCCATTACTCGAGGCACGACGCGACCAGTAGCTGCATCAGTACCAATAGCTCCCACTGCCAGCACTAGTAGTGGAGCAGTAGTGCTGGTACTTCTGAGGTGGTACCAGTTCAAAGGTGCTACTACTCCTCCTGCCACACTACAACACATGTGCCTAGATTCAACCCGGTGGTGGAGTTCTTCCAGGAGTTGCGGAGGAACTACCAAGGTGTACGGACGGACAGAGAAGCTGCGAAGTTTGCAAGACTTCCAGCGCAAACCCAGTGAGAGCCTGCGAGAGGCGTACACTCGTATGAGGCGCTTGATAAGTGTGACCCAAGGGGTTACTGAAGCTCAGGCAATCCAGTTTTGGTATGGAATTCTGGACAAGGAGCTCAAGAGAAGGGTGCGAGATGCAACCCTGTTACAAGCAGCCCAACCCACATTAGCAGATGTGTTTCTGCTGGCTGAGCGGATTGAGCTCAACATGGTGGAGGAGCGAGTTGTTACAATTGGATTTGGCAAGGACATGCCTGTACGGGGCACAGCTGTCAGCCCACAAGCACAAGGGACTGCCCAACAGCGTGGTCAGGGGGGCAAGGTTGCCCAGCCCAAGTTCCATGGAGCTTACAGGGGACCTCAGGTGCAGAGGCCCGTGGCATCTTTTGCAGGCCAACAGCAACCAGGGGTGATATGTTGGACATGTGGAGGACCCCATGTCAAGAGAGATTGCCCAGAGAGTGGCAGAAGGCCGGCACAAGCACAGCCTGCACAGTTGCAGTGTGGGCATTGTGGCAAGTATGGGCATGGAGATGCCCAGTGTTATGACTTGCATCCTGAGTTGCGCCCAGGCCAGTTCCAAGGGAACAATGGTGGCCGGGGGCGAGGTGGACCAGCCCAAAGAGGACGAGGTGGTCGGGCACGAGGTGCAGGCCAAGGGCAAGCTCCACATGGCCAAGGACGCGGAGGTCAGGGTGTTGACCAAGGCATGGCCAATCGGCTTCAGCAGCTAGAGCAGAGGCTCGCTGCCATGGCTATAGCTCAGGCGGTACCGGCTCCCAGGCGGGATGGTCCACCTCCTGCTCCTGAGGGAGGAGATATGGGCGGAATGGGATTCATGTGCGGAGCAGCACTACCACTAGAGCAGGTGGAGTCTGCCAGCCGTGACTCGAGGAGCAGCACGAGTTCCTGAGCACGAGGTGCAGAGGTGGAGTTGGATCCACAACGTGGGGAGGCAAGCCGTCAGGCAAGGGCCTCAGTCATTCACTTGGCGGAGACAGTGTCAACGCCATCCATGGCACCTAGTTCTCGCCCGACTGTTACCGAGGCGGAGGTTACTATGCCATTGGGGAGAGCTACACGTGCAGCACTGACACCTGCTACCAAGGCTAGTGCAGCCGGTGTGTTATTGGGGGCAGCCACCTCTGTGTGTCAAGCCCCACTGTTCTCGGCAACCATGATTGCGACGCCGGGGGTGAGACCAGCTGCAGTGTTCAGACTAGCAGCAACACTCTGTGAGAGTGGGGAGGTCACTTCATCTTCTGCGGAGAGTTAGTGGAAGGTGTAGTGGCAGAGGGATCCTCGGATTTGAGGGTCAAGACTGCCACGGCGCGCGCCCTGGCAAGCTGCAGCTGCCAGTTGACGGAGCTGCCAGCTAGGCCAGCCTTTGAGCGCGCCATGGTGACACCTGGAGTTGTCTTGTTAGACAACCAGGGAGGCATTTTCACTTTGAGTGGACCGGCAGGCAAGAAGTACCGGCCACTGCGGGTCTTGTTGGACTCAGGAGCTCAGCCACTGATGTTGGGCAGAGCTGCTATTGCAGGTTTGGGCCTCATGGAGGCGGATATGGAGCCTTGTCCTTTCCAGATACAGACATCTCTGGGAGGATCAGAGCAGGCTCGGCATGACACGGCATCAGTTGGCTATTAGACTGCAGCGGATCATCCTGTAGATGGCTCAGTGATGCGAGCCAAGGCCATTGTGACAGACGCGGTCTCTTACGATGTCCTCGTTGGTGGGGCAGTGTTATACCCCATGGGCTTCACCCTGGATTTCTGGGAGGAGTCAGCATCCTACAGGCCTGGATGGCAGTCAGGGGATGGTCGCCGTGCACAGCTCCTGTGACATTCATTGGGGGTATTGCAGCTGCCCAGCGGGGCAAGATGCCAACACTAGCCGCCTTCACAGCTGCAGTTAGTTGGCCTGGAGAGTTGCTGGAAGGCAATGCCCATGCAGAGGATGTGCCACCTCCAGCAGAGCAGGATGACATGCATGGTACGGCGGAGTTGCCTGCCATGGTTGCTCACACTCCGTTGTGGGGTACGAGCAAGGATTTGCAGCAAGCTGCTGATGGACGGGTGCAACAAGCTTGGTAGAAGCTTTTGTACCGTCAGGAGAGGAGGAGAGTGCGGTGATTGCACCAGGGCCACCTCAGTTGTCGCCATTGGACACCACACCTCTTGTGTGGCAGCGGCCGGATGAAGGCATTTGCCTTCTGGACTTGTTTGGCGGGATCAGCACCGGATTGGCTGCTGTGCTACAGGCAGGTGTCGGGTAAGGCGTTACCTGTATGTGGAGAGGGATGAGACTGCACGACGCGTCTCACTGCGCCATGTGCTCAGTTGGTACAGCAGTACCCTGACTTGTTGCCGTGTCTGCAGTTCGTGGATACCAACAAGCCTTGCCAGCAGACATTCGTTGCTGGGGGCGCAGATTTGGAGCAGGTTGGCTCCATTGATCTGTAGTGGCAGGTTGGCCCTGCCAAGGGCATTCATCAGCCGGGCATGGCAATGGATTTGCGAGACTCGAGGACGGGTCTGTTTGGGAGAGTGCGGATTTTGCGCCACTTGCAGCTTCATCAAGCTGTATCTCCAGCATACATCTTGGAGAGAATGCCACTGATGGGTGATTCTCGGGCCAGGGTGATGGCCAGTGTGCATCAAGTCCGGTCGTGGCTTGGGTCAGCAGTGTTGCTGGATGCAGCTGCAGTGGGGTCACGGGCTCATCGTCCACGACTATGGTGGACTAACTTGATGCCACCCGCACTGCTCAAGCGTGCATTTGATGGGGTGCAGCGGCCAGCACACCTCACCGTGGATGGCATTTTGGACACAGGAAGGCAGTCTCAACGTGTGAGACACGATGACCGTTCGCCTTTGGCAGTGGTCAACAGGGTGGGTCAACCACGAGCAGCATTACCTACACTGCTCAGCTCCCAGGATCCCATGCTTTTCGGGATGGTGGACCTGGCCTCCTGTGGGATGCTCAGTTGCAGCAGTTAGTGGAGCCTAATGCCGACGAGCGAGAGCGGGCTATGGGGTTTTCCACTGGGACCACGGCGGTGCCTTCTTTCTGAGGCATCACGTCGTCAGGTGTTGGGGCAAGCAATGGATCTCAATTGCTTGACCTGGATTATCAGCTTGGCTATGGCTGAGCAACGTAGAGTGCGGAGTGCACTTCCCTTGACGGTCTCTCTGCCTACCGAGACGGTACAGGCAGCGAGTGGGGGCGAGCCGGTGAGGACCACGGGTGTAGACATCCATGGCACATGTGGGAGGTGCTCGAGGTTCAGAGGGAGTTGGCAGCAAGGCAGCTGTGATGGATGAGGTTGGGGATTCTTCTCGGGATGAGGAGGTTCTCAATGATGAGATGATGGGGCAGGATGAGGCCTTGTCATTGACTGAGCAGGAAGGGGGTACTGCTCAAGAGGTTGCAGCATAGCAACCACGGGACGCGTCCTCTACCTCTAAGCCCACTGGACTTAAGGTTGCAGTTACGGAGGACAATTGGGAGCCTGACATTGGACCCATTGTCACCGGAGGAGAGAGACGACGTATACGGCGGTTCCTGAGGGCTTACAGGAATTGCTTTGCCTTCAGTTTGAAGGACTTGGGAGCACTGAAGGGTCAAGAGATCCGTATTGAGTTGGCCACTGACACGCCAATCTTTCGGAGACCCTATAGATACAGTGACATGGAGAGGTCTTTGATTCAGATGAGGACTCAAGATCTCTGGGAGGCAGGTTTGGTGGAGCTCTCTGGTGGAGAGTATGCTTCAGCCACAGTGATGCCAGCTAAGAAGGATGTCTATGGCAAATGAGAGACGTATGTGCGGTGATTACCGGCCTGTAAATCGTCAGACCAAGTCCGATAGGTATGCCATGCCAACACCAGAGGAGATCTTTGATGCCATTGGGCATTCCAAGGTCTTTAGCACGTTGGATTTACGATCCGGATATCACCAGTTGCCGATCAAGGAGGCGGATAAGCAAAAACGGCATTCTGGGGGATCAATGAGCACGGGAAGGATTGCCTATACCAGTGGCGGTTCTTACCATTTGGGCTTAAAAACGCTCCCGCTGAGTTTCAAAGAGTCATGGACAGGATTCTAGCAGGGGTGGAGTTTGCTCGGTGCTACATAGATGACATCATCATCTTTAGTGCTACGGAGGAGCATGAGAGACACCTTCAGGGGGTATTTGAGCGCTTGAGGACGCACGGATTGAAGTTACATCCGGGCAAGTGCAAGTTTTTCCACAACCAGATTGAGTCTGGGTCACATGATATATCCTGGAGGATTGGGGGTACAGCAGACTAAGGTAGAGTCCATTGCACAGGTTCCACGCCCCACGGATGTGAGCCGAGTTCGAGCTTTCATGGGGTTAGCAAACTATTACAGACGGTTTGTTAAGGGATTTAGTGCCATTGCAAAGGCTCTAACCAAGCTGACCAAGGTGGACCAGGAGTGGCAGTGGGAAGATGAGCAAGAACAAGCTTTTCAAGAGCTCAAAGGCGAGGTTGACCTCGGCGCCCATCTTGAGACGACCTATCAGGGGGCGTCCTTTTCAGCTGCATACAGATTGGAGCATGCTGGGGCTTGGAGCGGTGCTCACACAGGTGGATGATGAGGGAAGAGAGTTCGTAGTGGCTTATGCTAGCCGCTCGAACAATGCTGCAGAGTCTAAGTATAGCTCATATGGAGAATGCTTAGCTGCAGTGTGGGCCGTGGCACACTTCAGGTGCTTCTATACGGCAATCTCTTCACCCTTGTCACGGATCACCAACCACTCAAGTGGTTGATGGAGTCAGACAAGCTTACGGGGAAGCTTGCACGGTGGGCACTCATCCTTCAAGAGTATGACTTTCAGGTGGTGCATCGACCGGGTTTGGTCAATCGAAATGCAGATGGGTTGAGTCGCAATCCATGCACGAGCCAGCAGGATGACACTGGAGCTCGGTGGCATGGTGAGACGGACGAGGAGATGGTGCCCGGATGGCATGCATCTGCATTTCTGTGTATCTTGGCAGCGGAAGGCCAGGTTGGACCACAACAGGGATGACTGTAGATCAAGTGTCTGAGGACCCTGAGGCCAGCAATGAGAAGGGTGGCGCCAAAGATATACATGAGGATTCAGTTGTGTTGGACTACCTCCGCACTGGAGACACGGCAGCCACTATGACTGCCAAGGAGAGGGATCGGATCCTACAACGAGCCAAGAGGTTCAGGTGGGAGGGGACACACCTGCTCCGAGTGTGGGAGGATGGTCGAGTGAGGATTGTGCCTCACCCAACACAGCGGGCACGGTTAGTGCGGCATGCCCATGAGGAGTTGGGGCATTTTGGGGGTGCGACGCACTCATAGTCTACTGCAGGGGCAGTATTGGTGGCGTGGTATGCACACAGAGGTGCAACAATTTGTGGCTAGGTGCATGGTGTGTGACAGGGTGCGTGCTTCATTCAACGCCCCTACTCCACAATTGCACCCTCTTCCGATCATGGGATTGGGCTACAGGTGGAGTCTTGACTTCGCAGGGCCGTTGCCACTGACCATGCGCCACAACAAGTACGTGTTGGTGATGGTGGAGCACTTCTCCAAGTGGATTGAATTGGTTCCATTGCCTGATAAGGCTAGTGAGGGAGCTGCGTATGCATTCTGGATTGTGTGCTTAGCCGATTCGGTGCTCCAGCTGAGGTACTCACGGACCAAGGGAGAGAGTTCTTGGGGGAGTTTCAGGCTTTGTGTGACAAGGCCTTGATAGACCACCGCACCACTTCTCGGGATCATCCTGAAGCCGATGGCTTGGCAGAGAGAGTTGTTCAGACAGTAAAGAGGGGTTTGCGCAAGTATGGCTTGCAGAAGGGACACCTAGGAGATTGGGACCTTCAGTTACCCTGGTTAGCCATGGGCTACAGGTTCAGCAAGCAAGCATCACTTGCCTCCTTCTCACCATACTTTCTTCTCTTTGGCCGAGAGCCGGATTTGCCTACATCCATTCGCAGAGAAGCTGCTACAGTTCTTAACCTTGACGATCCGGACGTGTGGGCACGTGCATGTGAGCAGCGTGCAGAGTTGTTCAAGAGAGTCATGCCATGGCTTTCGAGAACCTTGCCATTGCACAACACCGTGATACGTTGAGGTATGCTACCATACGTGGTGGGGGCTATCGTCCTGGGGTTCGGAGATTCACAACCCTGGTACTATGTCTATCTGCAGCAGACTGCTCCTACGACCCTGGATGTGACTGCAGGACGTGTTATTTTGAGGGTTCGAGAGGTCTTGCCCTCAGGCGTCTTGGTCTTGGAGGGTCGGGATGGCATCACTTGGAAGGACCATGTGCGTAATTGTGCGCCATGTCACCTTCCGAATGTCGATGGCAGGATTGACCCAAACCTGGCAGTGGTATCTGCAGGTTTGAGGTGCATGTTGTGTGGGTCTGCTAAAGGGGCAGCCACCATGCTGGTATGTGATCGGTGCTCTAGAGGTTGGCATATGGGATGCTTGACTCCACCTCTTGAGATGGTTCCGGATGGGGATTGGTTCTGTCCACATTGCATTGGATAGTGGGAGTGAATACAACCATGGAGGCTAACAAGAAACACAAGGCCCAGCTACTAGGAGACCTTGAACACACGAGATCTTGGCTCAAGTTCATAGATTGCAAGACGGCGACTAACGATGGGGCTACTCTTGTACCCGGCCTCTTGGTTGATAGAGTTTGAGCACGATAAAGACAGTGATAGAGGACTTAGTACGGCTGTGGCTATTACATCTTGTAGCTATCTGGAGGTAGAGGACCTATCCACCAGCTAGGGGGGCGATTGTGCTAGACTACTTTATTGTGCCTATATGTGTGGTGTGGTCTGGACAGCATGTAGTTGTGTAGCGATATGTATGCGCACGACAGCTGTCAAGTTAAATAAGCACAGTGTGAAAACAGTTAGAATAAAACTAGTTATTTGTATTTAACACTTGGATTTAGGTCAAGTGTTAAATCAGGTGTCAAGTTTAGTTTGACACCTGGTCTGTCTTATCTTCACGAGAGCGGCAGTCGCGCAGCTCATCTCTCTCGAGTTGAGCCTGCGCGACCGAGCTCCTGCATGTGTTTAGGTTTTAGTGTGCTTATGTAGGGATACAGGTTGTTGTGGGGTGGAGTCCCCATAGCTTGGGGTGCCCCTGGCTCGACTTCAGTTTCAATGAGTGATAGCGATGGATTTTATATTTCTTGTGTTGGGAGTGTATG